>JANJGN010001565.1:0-127466 GCA_026770705.1 Isurus oxyrinchus
TGTGTGTGTGTGGGACCCATTCCCCAGTGAGAGTCAGTGTGTGTGTGTGGGGACCCGTACCCCAGTGAGTGTCAGTGTGTGTGGGACCCGTACCCCATTGAGAGTCAGTGTGTTTGTGAGGGACCTGAACCCCAGTGAGAGTCAGTGTGTGTGTGGGGACCCGTACCCGAGTGAGAGTCAGTGTGTGTGTGTCCCGTACACCAGTGAGAGTCAGTGTGTGTGTGGGACCCATACCCCAGTGATAGTCAGGTGTGTGTGTGGGACCCGTACCCCAGTGAGTGTCAGTGTGTGTGGGACCCATACCCCAGTGAGAGTCATTGTGAGTGGGACCTGAACCCCAGTGAGAGTCAGTGTGTGTGGGACCCGTACCCCAGTGAGAGTCAGTGTGTGTAAAAACCCATACCCCAGTGAGAGTCAGTGTGTGTGTGTCCCGTACACCAATGAGAGTCAGTGTGTGTGTGGGACCCCATACCCCAGTGAGAGTCAGTGTGTGTGTGTGACCCCGTACCCCAGTGAGAGTCAGTGTGTGTGTGGGACCCGACCCCCAGTGAGAGTCAGTGTGAGTGTGGGACCCGTACCCCAGTGAGAGTCAGTGTGTGTGTGGGACTCATACCCCAGTGAGAGTCAGTGTGTGTGTGACCCGTACCCCAGTGAGAGTCAGTGTGTGTGTGGGACACATACCCCAGTGAGAGTCAGTGTGTGTGGGACCCCGTACCCCCAGTGAGAGTCAGTGTGTGTGTGGGACCCATACCCCAGTGAGAGTGAGTGTGTGTGTGGGACCCGTACCCCAGTGAGAGTCAGTGTGAGTGGCACCCGTATCCCAGTGAGAGTCAGTGTATTTGTGGGACCCATACCCCAGTGTGAGTCAGTGTGTGTGTGGGACCCGTACCCCAGTGATAGTCAGTGTGTGTGTGGGACCCGTACCCCAGTGAGAGTCAGTGTGTGTGTGGGACCCGCACCCCAGTGAGTGTCAGTGTGTGTGGGACCCGTACCCCAGTGAGAGTCAGTGTGTGTGTGTGGGACCTGAACCCCAGTGAGAGTCAGTGTGTGTATGTGGGACCTGTACCCCCAGTGAGAGTCAGTGTAGGTGTGTGGGACCTGAACCACAGTGAGAGTCAGTGTGTGTGGGACCCATACCTCATGTGAGAGTCAGTGTGTTTGTGTCCCGTACACCAGTGAGAGTCAGTGTGTGTGTGGGACCCATACCCCAGTGATAGTCAGTGTTGTGTGTGGGACCCGTACCCCAGTGAGTGTCAGTGTGTGTGGGGACCCGTACCTCAGTGGGAGGTCAGTGTGTGTGTGTCCCGTACACAGGTGAGAGTCAGTGTGTGTGTGGGACCCGTACCCCAGTGAGTGTCAGTGTGTGTGGGGACCCGTACCCCAGTGAGAGTCAGTGTGTGTGTGTGGGACCTGAAACCCAGTGAGAGTCAGTGTGTGTGTGGGACCTGTACCCCAGTGAGAGTCAGTGTGTGTGTGTCCCGTACACCAGTGAGAGGTCAGTTTGTGTGTGGGACCCGTACCCCAGTGAGAGTCAGTGTGTGTGAGACCCGTACCCCAGTGAGTGTCAGTGTGTGTGGGGACCCGTACCCCAGTGAGAGTCAGTGCGTGTGTGTCCCGTACACCAGTGAGAGTCAGTGTCTGTGGAACCCGTACCCCAGTGAGAGTCAGTGTGTGTGGGACCCGTACCCCAGTGTGAGTCAGTGTGTGTGGCACCCGGTACCCCAGTGAGAGTCAGTGTGTGTGGCACACCCGTACCCAAGTGAGAGTCAGTGTATTTGTGGGACCCATACCCCAGTGTGAGTCAGTGTGTGTGTGGGACCCATTCCCCAGTGAGAGTCAGTGTGTGTGTGGGACCCGTACCCCAGTGAGTGTCAGTGTGTGTGGGACCCGTACCCCATTGAGAGTCAGTGTGTTTGTGAGGGACCTGAACCCCAGTGAGAGTCCAGTGTGTGTGTGGGACCCGTACCCGAGTGAGAGTCAGTGTGTGTGTGTCCCGTACACCAGTGAGAGTCAGTGTGTGTGTGGGGACCCCATACCCCAGTGATAGTCAGTGTGTGTGTGGGACCCGTACCCCAGTGAGTGTCAGTGTGTGTGGGACCCATACCCCAGTGAGAGTCAGTGTGAGTGGGACCTGAACCCCAGTGAGAGTCAGTGTGTGTGGGACCCGTACCCCAGTGAGAGTCAGTGTGTGTAAAAACCCATACCCCAGTGAGAGTCAGTGTGTGTGTGTCCCGTACACCAATGAGAGTCAGTGTGTGTGTGGGACCCATACCCCAGTGAGAGTCAGTGTGTGTGTGTGACCCGTACCCCAGTGAGAGTCAGTGTGTGTGTGGGACCCGACCCCAGTGAGAGTCAGTGTGAGTGTGGGACCCGTACCCCAGTGAGAGTCAGTGTGTGTGTGGGACTCATACCCCAGTGAGAGTCAGTGTGTGTGTGACCCGTACCCCAGTGAGAGTCAGTGTGTGTGTGGGACTCATACCCCAGTGAGAGTCAGTGTGTGTGGGACCCGTACCCCAGTGAGAGTCAGTGTGTGTGTGGGACCCATACCCCAGTGAGAGTGAGTGTGTGTGTGGGACCCGTACCCCCAGTGAGAGTCAGTGTGAGTGGCACCCGTATCCCAGTGAGAGTCAGTGTATTTGTGGGACCCATACCCCAGTGTGAGTCAGTGTGTGTGTGGGACCCGTACCCCAGTGATAGTCAGTGTGTGTGTGGGACCCGTACCCCAGTGAGAGTCAGTGTGTGTGTGGGACCCGCACCCCAGTGAGTGTCAGTGTGTGTGGGACCCGTACCCCAGTGAGAGTCAGTGTGTGTGTGTGGGACCTGAACCCCAGTGAGAGTCAGTGTGTGTATGTGGGACCTGTACCCCAGTGAGAGTCAGTGTAGGTGTGTGGGACCTGAACCACAGTGAGAGTCAGTGTGTGTGGGACCCATACCTCAGTGAGAGTCAGTGTGTTTGTGTCCCGTACACCAGTGAGAGTCAGTGTGTGTGTGGGACCCATACCCCAGTGATAGTCAGTGTGTGTGTGGGACCCGTACCCCAGTGATTGTCAGTGTGTGTGGGACCCGTACCTCAGTGGGAGTCAGTGTGTGTGTGTCCCGTACACAGGTGAGAGTCAGTGTGTGTGTGGGACCCGTACCCCAGTGAGAGTCAGTGTGAGTGGGACCCGTGCCCCAGTGAGAGTCAGTGTGTGTGGGACCCCCGAATCCCAGTGAGAGTCAGTGTGTGTGTGTCCCGTACACCAGTGAGAGTCAGTGTGTGTGTGGGGACCCGTACCCCAGTGAGAGTCAGTGTGTGTGGGACCCGTACCCCAGTGAGAGTCAGTGTGGTGTGGGACCCGTACCCCAGTGAGAGTCAGTGTGTGTGGGACCCGTACCCCAGTGAGAGTCAGTGTGTGTGGGACCCGTACCCCAGTGAGAGTCAGTGTGTGTGGGATACGTACCCCCAGTGAGAGTCAGTGTGTGCCGTGGGACCCGTACCCCAGTGAGAGTCCGTGTGTGTGTGGGACCCGTACCCCAGTGAGAGTCAGTGTGTGTGTGGGGACCCCGTACCCCCCCAGTGAGAGACAGTGTGTGTGTGGGACCCGTACCCCAGTGAGAGTCAGTGTGAGTGTGAGACCCATATCCCATTGAGAGTCAGTGCGTGTGTGGGACCCGTACCCCAGTGAGAGTCAGTGTGAGTGGGACCCATACCCCAGTGAGAGTCAGTGTGTGTGTGTGACCCGTACCCCAGTGAGAGTCAGTGTGTGTGTGGGACCCGACCCCAGTGAGAGTCAGTGTGTGTGTGGGACCCGTACCCCAGTGAGAGTCAGTGTGTGTGACCCGTACCGCAGTGAGAGTCAGTGTGTGTGTGGGACTCATACCCCAGTGAGAGTCAGTGTGTGTGGGACCCGTACCCCAGTGAGAGTCAGTGTGTGTGTGGGACCCATACCCCAGTGAGAATCAGTGTGTGTGTGGGACCTGTACCCCAGTGAGAGTCAGTGTCTGTGGGACCCGTACCCCAGTGATAGTCAGTGTGTGTGGGACCCGTACCCCAGGGAGCGTCAGTGTGTGTGGCACCCGTATCCCAGTGAGAGTCAGTGTATTTGTGGGACCCATACCCCAGTGTGAGTCAGTGTGTGTGTGGGACCCATACCCCAGTGATAGTCAGTGTGTGTGTGGGACCCGTACCCCAGTGAGAGTCAGTGTGTGTGTGGGACCCGCACCCCAGTGAGTGTCAGTGTGTGTATGTGGGACCTGCACCCCAGTGAGAGTCAGTGTGCGTGTGTCCCGTACACCCGTGAGAGTCAGTGTGTGTGTGGGACCCATACCCAGTGAGAGTCAGTGTGTGTGGGACCCGTACCCCAGTGAGAGTCAGTGTGTGTGAGACCCGTACCCCAGTGAGAGTCAGTGTGTGTGGGACCCGTACCCCAGTGAGAGTCAGTGTGTGTGTGGGACCCGTACCCCAGTGAGAGTCAGTGTGTGTGGGACCCGTACCCCAGTGAGAGTCAGTGTGTGTGGGTCCATACCCCAGTGAGAGTCAGTGTGTGTGTGCCCCGTACACCAATGAGAGTCAGTGCGTGTGTGGGACACATACCCCAGTGAGAGTCAGTGTGTGTGTGTGACCCGTACCCCAGTGAGAGTCAGTGTGTGTGTGGGACCCGTACCCCAGTGAGAGTCAGTGTCTGTGGGACCCGTACCCCAGTGAGAGTCAGTGTGTGTGGGACCCGTACCCCAGTGAGAGTCAGTATGTGTGGCACCCGTACCCCAGTGAGAGTCAGTGTGTGTGGCACCCGTACCCCAGTGAGAGTCAGTGTATTTGTGGGACCCATACCCCAGTGTGAGTCAGTGTGTGTGTGGGACCCATTCCCCAGTGAGAGTCAGTGTGTGTGTGGGACCCTTACCCCCAGTGAGTGTCAGTCTGTGTGTGGGACCCGTACCCCAGTGAGAGTCAGTGTGTGTGTGTGGGACCTGAACCCCAGTGAGAGTCAGTGTGTGTGTGGGACCTGTACCCGAGTGAGAGTCAGTGTGTGTGTGTCCCGTACACCAGTGAGAGTCAGTGTCTGTGGGACCCGTACCCCATTGAGAGTCAGTGTGTGTGGGACCCGTACCCCAGTGAGAGTCAGTGTGTGTGGCACCCGTACCCAAGTGAGAGTCAGTGTGTGTGGCACCCGTACCCCAGTGAGAGTCAGTGTATTTGTGGGACCCATACCCCAGTGTGAGTCAGTGTGTCTGTGGGACCCATTCCCCAGTGAGAGTCAGTGTGTGTGTGGGACCCGTACCCCAGTGAGTGTCAGTGTGTGTGGGACCCGTACCCCAGTGAGAGTCAGTGTAGGTGTGTGGGATCTGAACCCCAGTGAGAGTCAGTGTGTGTGGGACCCATACCCCAGTGAGAGTCAGTGTGTGTGTGTCCCGTACACCAGTGAGAGTCAGTGTGTGTGTGGGACCCATACCCCAGTGATAGTCAGTGTGTGTGTGGGACCCGTACCCCAGTGAGTGTCTAGTGTGTGTGGGACCCATACCCGAGTGAGAGTCAGTGTGTGTGTGTGGGACCTGAACCCCAGTGAGAGTCAGTGTGTGTGGGACCCGTACCCCAGTGGGAGTCAGTGTGTGTGTGTCCCGTACCCCAGTGAGAGTCAGTGTGTGTGGGACCCGTACCCCAGTGAGAGTCAGTGTGTGTGGGACCCATACCCCAGTGAGAGTCAGTGTGGGTGTGTCCCGTACACCAATGAGAGTCAGTGTGTGTGTGGGACCCATACCCCAGTGAGAGTCAGTGCGTGTGTGTGACCCGTACCCCAGTGAGAGCCAGTGTGTGTGTGGGACCCGACCCCAGTGAGAGTCAGTGTGTGTGTGGGACCCGGACCCCAGTGAGAGTCAGTGTGTGTGACCCGTACCCCAGTGAGAGTCAGTGTGTGTGTGGGACTCATACCCCAGTGAGAGTCAGTGTGCGTGGGACCCGTACCCCAGTGAGAGTCAGTGTGTGTGTGGGACCCATACCCCAGTGAAAGTCAGTGTGTGTGTGCGACCCGTACCCCAGTGAGAGTCAGTGTCTGTGGGACCCGTACCCCAGTGAGAGTCAGTGTGTGTGGGACCCGTACCCCAGTGAGAGTCAGTGTGTGTGGCACCCGTATCCCAGTGAGAGTCAGTGTATTTGTGGGACCCATACCCCAGTGTGAGTCAGTGTGTGGGTGGGACCCATACCCCAGTGATACTCAGTGTGTGTGTGGGACCCGTACCCCAGTGAGAGTCAGTGTGTGTGTGTGGGACCTGAACCCCAGTGAGAGTCAGTGTGTGTATGTGGGACCTGCACCCCAGTGAGAGTCAGTGTGCGTGTGTCCCGTACACCAGTGAGAGTCAGTGTGTGTGTGGGACCCGTACCCAGTGAGAGTCAGTTTGTGAGGGACCCGTACCCCAGAAAGAGTCAGTGTGTGTGAGACCCGTACGCCAGTGAGAGTAAGTGTGTGTGGGACCCGTACCCCAGTGAGAGTCAGTGTGTGTGTGGGACCCGTACCTCAGTGAGAGTCAGTGTGTGTGTGGGACCGTACCCCAGTGAGAGTCAGTGTGTGTGTGTGACCCGCACCCCAGTGAGAGTCAGTGTGTGTGTGGGACCCGTACCCCAGTGAGAGTCAGTATGTGTGTGGGACCCGTACCCCAGTGAGAGTCAGTGTGTGTGTGGGACCCGTACCCCAGTGAGAGTCAGTGTGTGTGTGGGACCCGTACCCCAGTGAGAGTCAGTGTGTGTGTGGGACCCGTACCCCAGTGAGAGTCAGTGTGTGTGGGACCCATACCCCAGTGAGAGTCAGTGTGTGTGTGTGACCCGTACCCCAGTGAGAGTCAGTGTGTGTGTGGGACCCGACCCCAGTGAGAGTCAGTGTGTGTGTGGGACCCGTACCCCAGTGAGAGTCAGTGTGTGTGACCCGTACCCCAGTGAGAGTCAGTGTGTGTGTGGGACTCATACCCCAGTGAGAGTCAGTGTGTGTGGGACCCGTACCCCAGTGAGAGTCAGTGTGTGAGTGGGACCCATAACCCAGTGAGAGTCAGTGTGTGTGTGGGACCCGTACCCCAGTGAGAGTCAGTGTCTGTGGGACCGGTACCCCAGTGAGAGTCAGTGTACGTGGGACCCGTACCCCAGTGAGAGTCAGTGTGTGTGGCACCCGTATCCCAGTGAGAGTCAGTGTATTTGTGGGACCCATACCCCAGTGTGAGTCAGTGTGTGTGTGGGACCCATACCCCAGTGATAGTCAGTGTGTGTGTGGGACCCGTACCCCAGTGAGAGTCAGTGTGTGTGTGGGACCCGCACCCAGTGAGTGTCAGAGAGTGTGTGACCCGTAGCCCAGTGAGAGTCAGTGTGTGTGTGTGGGACCTGAACCCCAGTGAGAGTCAGTGTGTGCATGTGGGACCCAGACCCCAGTGAGAGTCAGTGTGTGTGTGTGGGACCTGAACCCCAGTGAGAGTCAGTGTGTGTGTGGGACCCGTACCCCAGTGAGAGTCAGTGTGTGTGACCCGTACCCCAGTGAGAGTCAGTGTGTGTGTGGGACTCATACCCCAGTGAGAGTCAGTGTGTGTGGGACCCGTACCCCAGTGAGAGTCAGTGTGTGTGTGGGACCCATACCCCAGTGAAAGTCAGTGTGTGTGTGCGACCTGTACCCCAGTGAGAGTCAGTGTCTGTGGGACCCGTACCCCAGTGAGAGTCAGTGTGTGTGGGACCCGTACCCCAGTGAGAGTCAGTGTGTGTGGCACCCGTATCCCAGTGAGAGTCAGTGTATTTGTGGGACCCATACCCCAGTGTGAGTCAGTGTGTGGGTGGGACCCATACCCCAGTGATACTCAGTGTGTGTGTGGGACCCGTACCCCAGTGAGAGTCAGTGTGTGTGTGTGGGACCTGAACCCCAGTGAGAGTCAGTGTGTGTATGTGGGACCTGCACCCCAGTGAGAGTCAGTGTGCGTGTGTCCCGTACACCAGTGAGAGTCAGTGTGTGTGTGGGACCCGTACCCAGTGAGAGTCAGTGTGTGTGGGACCCGTACCCCAGTGAGAGTCAGTGTGTGTGTGGGACCCGTACCCCAGTGAGAGTCAGTGTGTGTGTGGGACATGTACCCCAGTGAGAGTCAGTGTCTGTGGGACCCGTACCCCAGTGAGAGACAGTGTGTGTGGGACCCGTACCCCAGTGAGAGTCAGTGTGTGTGACACCCGTACCCCAGTGAGAGTCAGTGTATTTGTGGGACCCATACCCCAGTGTGAGTCAGTGTGTAAGTGGGACACATTCCCCAGTGAGAGTCAGTGTGTGTGTGGGACCCGTACCCCAGTGAGTGTCAGTGTGTGTGGGACCCGTACCCCAGTGAGAGTCAGTGTGTGTGTGTGGGACCTGAACCCCAGTGAGAGTCAGTGTGTGTGTGTGGGACCCGTACCCCAGTGAGAGTCAGTGTGTGTGGGAACTGAACCCCAGTGAGAGTCAGTGTGTGTGGGACCCTTACCCCAGTGAGAGTCAGTGTGTGTGTGTGGGACCTGAACCCCAGTGAGAGTCAGTGTGTGTGGGACCCATACCCCAGTGAGAGTCAGTGTGTGTGTGTGACCCGTACCCCAGTGAGAGTCAGTGTGTGTGTGGGACCCGACCCCAGTGAGAGTCAGTGTGTGTGTGGGACCCGTACCACAGTGAGAGTCAGTGTGTGGGACCCATACCCCAGTGAGAGTCAGTGTGTGTGTGGGACTCATACCCCAGTGAGAGTCAGTGTGTGGGGGACCCGTACCCCAGTGAGAGTCAGTGTGTGTGTGGGACCCGTACCCCAGTGAGAGTCAGTGTGTGTGTGTGACCCGTACCCCAGTGAGAGTCAGTGTGTGTGTGTGACCCGTACCCCAGTGAGAGTCAGTGTGTGTGTGGGACCCATACCCCAGTGCGAGTCAGTGTGTGTGTGGGACCCGTACCCCAGTGAGAGTCAGTGAGTGTGTGGGACCCGTACCTCAGTGAGAGTCAGTGTGTGTGTGGGACCGTACCCCAGTGAGAGTCAGTGTGTGTGTGTGACCCGCACCCCAGTGAGAGTCAGTGTGTGTGTGGGACCCGTACCCCAGTGAGAGTCAGTGTGTGTGTGGGACCCGTACCCCAGTGAGAGTCAGTGTGTGTGTGGGACCCGTACCCCAGTGAGAGTCAGTGTGTGTGTGGGACCCGTACTCCAGTGAGAGTCAGTGTGTGTGTGGGACCCGTACCCCAGTGAGAGTCAGTGTGTGTGGGACCCATACCCCAGTGAGAGTCAGTGTGTGTGTGTGACCCGTACCCCAGTGAGAGTCAGTGTGTGTGTGGGACCCGAGCCCAGTGAGAGTCAGTGTGTGTGTGGGACCCGTACCCCAGTGAGAGTCAGTGTGTGTGACCCGTACCCCAGTGAGAGTCAGTGTGTGTGTGGGACTCATACCCCAGTGAGAGTCAGTGTGTGTGGGACCCGTACCCCAGTGAGAGTCAGTGTGTGTGTGGGACCCATACCCCAGTGAGAGTCAGTGTGTGTGTGGGACCCGTACCCCAGTGAGAGTCAGTGTCTGTGGGACCCGTACCCCAGTGAGAGTCAGTGTGTGTGGCACCCGTATCCCAGTGAGAGTCAGTGTATTTGTGGGACCCATACCCCAGTGTGAGTCAGTGGGTGTGTGGGACCCATACCCCAGTGATAGTCAGTGTGTGTGTGGGACCCGTACCCCAGTGAGAGTCAGTGTGTGTGTGGGACCCGCACCCAGTGAGTGTCAGAGTGTGTGTGACCCGTAGCCCAGTGACAGTCAGTGTGTGTGTGTGGGACCTGAACCCCAGTGAGAGTCAGTGTGTGTTATGTGGGACCCAGACCCCAGTGAGTGTCAGTGTGTGTGTGTGGGACCTGAACCCCAGTGAGAGTCAGTGTGTGTGTGTGGGACCTGTACCCCAGTGAGAGTCAGTGTGCGTGTGTCCCGTACACCAGTGAGAGTCAGTGTGTGTGTGTGACCCGTACCCCAGTGAGAGTCAGTGTGTGTGTGTGGGACCTGAACCCCAGTGAGAGTCAGTGTGTGTGTGTGGGACCCGTACCCCAGTGAGAGTCAGTGTGTGTGGGACCTGAACCCCAGTGAGAGTCAGTGTGTGTGGGACCCTTACCCCAGTGAGAGTCAGTGTGTGTGTGTGGGACCTGAACCCCAGTGAGATTCAGTGTGTGTGGGACCCATACCCCAGTGAGAGTCAGTGTGTGTGTGTGACCCGTACCCCAGTGAGAGTCAGTGTGTGTGTGGGACCCGACCCCAGTGAGAGTCAGTGTGTGTGTGGGACCCATACCACAGTGAGAGTCAGTGTGTGGGACCCATACCCCAGTGAGAGTCAGTGTGTGTGTGGGACTCATACCCCAGTGAGAGTCAGTGTGTGGGGGACCCGTACCCCAGTGAGAGTCAGTGTGTGTGTGGGACCCGTACCCCAGTGAGAGTCAGTGTGTGTGTGTGACCCGTACCCCAGTGAGAGTCAGTGTGTGTGTGTGACCCGTACCCCAGTGAGAGTCAGTGTGTGTGTGGGACCCATACCCCAGTGCGAGTCTGTGTGTGTGTGGGACCCGTACCCCAGTGAGAGTCAGTGAGTGTGTGGGACCCGTACCTCAGTGAGAGTCAGTGTGTGTGTGGGACCGTACCCCAGTGAGAGTCAGTGTGTGTGTGTGACCCGCACCCCAGTGAGAGTCAGTGTGTGTGTGGGACCCGTACCCCAGTGAGAGTCAGTGTGTGTGTGGGACCCGTACCCCAGTGAGAGTCAGTGTGTGTGTGGGACCCGTACCCCAGTGAGAGTCAGTGTGTGTGTGGGACCCGTACCCCAGTGAGAGTCAGTGTGTGTGTGGGACCCGTACCCCAGTGAGAGTCAGTGTGTGTGGGACCCATACCCCAGTGAGAGTCAGTGTGTGTGTGTGACCCGTACCCCAGTGAGAGTCAGTGTGTGTGTGGGACCCGACCCCAGTGAGAGTCAGTGTGTGTGTGGGACCCGTACGCCAGTGAGAGTCAGTGTGTGTGACCCGTACCCCAGTGAGAGTCAGTGTGTGTGTGGGACTCATACCCCAGTGAGAGTCAGTGTGTGTGGGACCCGTACCCCAGTGAAAGTCAGTGTGTGTGTGGGACCCATACCCCAGTGAGAGTCAGTGTGTGTGTGGGACCCGTACCCCAGTGAGAGTCAGTGTCTGTGGGACCCGTACCCCAGTGAGAGTCAGTGTGTGTGGCACCCGTATCCCAGTGAGAGTCAGTGTATTTGTGGGACCCATTCCCCAGTGTGAGTCAGTGTGTGTGTGGGACCCATACCCCAGTGATAGTCAGTGTGTGTGTGGGACCCGTACCCCAGTGAGAGTCAGTGTGTGTGTGGGACCCGCACCCAGTGAGTGTCAGTGTGTGTGTGACCCGTAGCCCAGTGAGAGTCAGTGTGTGTGTGTGGGACCTGAACCCCAGTGAGAGTCAGTGTGTGTTATGTGGGACCCAGACCCCAGTGAGTGTCAGTGTGTGTGTGTGGGACCTGAACCCCAGTGAGAGTCAGTGTGTGTGTGTGGGACCTGTACCCCAGTGAGAGTCAGTGTGCGTGTGTCCCGTACACCAGTGAGAGTCAGTGTGTGTGTGTGACCCGTACCCCAGTGAGAGTCAGTGTGTGTGGGACCCGTACACCAGTGAGAGTCAGTGAGTGTGAGACCCCTACCCCAGTGAGAGTCAGTGTGTGTGGGACACGTACCCCAGTGAGAGTCAGTGTATTTGTGGGACCCATACCCCAGTGTGAGTCAGTGTGTGTGTGGGACCCATTCCCCAGTGAGAGTCAGTGTGTGTGTGGGACCCGTACCCCAGTGAGTGTCAGTGTGTGTGGGACCCGTACCCCAGTGAGAGTCAGTGTGTGTGTGTGGGACCTGAACCCCAGTGAGAGTCAGTGTGTGTGTGGGACCTGTACCCCAGTGAGAGTCAGTGTGTGTGTGTCCCGTACACCAGTGAGAGTCAGTTTGTGTGTGGGACCCGTACCCCAGTGAGAGTCAGTGTGTGTGAGACCCGTACCCCAGTGAGTGTCAGTGTGTGTGGGACCCGTACCCCAGTGAGAGTCAGTGTGTGTGTGTCCCGTACACCAGTGAGAGTCAGTGTCTGTGGGACCCGTACCCCAGTGAGAGTCAGTGTGTGTGGGACCCGTACCCCAGTGAGAGTCAGTGTGTGTGGCACCCGTACCCCAGTGAGAGTCAGTGTGTGTGGCACCCGTACCCAAGTGAGAGTCAGTGTATTTGTGGGACCCATACCCCAGTGTGAGTCAGTGTGTGTGTGGGACCCATTCCCCAGTGAGAGTCAGTGTGTGTGTGGGACCCGTACCCCAGTGAGTGTCAGTGTGTGTGGGACCCGTACCCCATTGAGAGTCAGTGTGTTTGTGTGGGACCTGAACCCCAGTGAGAGTCAGTGTGTGTGTGGGACCCGTACCCCAGTGAGAGTCAGTGTGTGTGTGTCCCGTACACCAGTGAGAGTCAGTGTGTGTGTGGGACCCATACCCCAGTGATAGTCAGTGTGTGTGTGGGACCCGTACCCCAGTGAGTGTCAGTGTGTGTGGGACCCATACCCCAGTGAGAGTCAGTGTGAGTGGGACCTGAACCCCAGTGAGAGTCAGTGTGTGTGGGACCCGTACCCCAGTGAGAGTCAGTGTGTGTGGGACCCATACCCCAGTGAGAGTCAGTGTGTGTGTGTCCCGTACACCAATGAGAGTCAGTGTGTGTGTGGGACCCATACCCCAGTGAGAGTCAGTGTGTGTGTGTGACCCGTACCCCAGTGAGAGTCAGTGTGTGTGTGGGACCCGACCCCAGTGAGAGTCAGTGTGAGTGTGGGACCCGTACCCCAGTGAGAGTCAGTGTGTGTGTGGGACTCATACCCCAGTGAGAGTCAGTGTGTGTGTGACCCGTACCCCAGTGAGAGTCAGTGTGTGTGTGGGACTCATACCCCAGTGAGAGTCAGTGTGTGTGGGACCCGTACCCCAGTGAGAGTCAGTGTGTGTGTGGGACCCGTACCCCAGTGAGAGTCAGTGTCTGTGGGACCCGTACCCCAGTGAGAGTCAGTGTCTGTGGGACCCGTCCCCCAGTGAGAGTCAGTGTGTGTGGGACCCGTACCCCAGTGAGAGTCAGTGTGAGTGGCACCCGTATCCCAGTGAGAGTCAGTGTATTTGTGGGACCCATACCCCAGTGTGAGTCAGTGTGTGTGTGGGACCCGTACCCCAGTGATAGTCAGTGTTTGTGTGGGACCCGTACCCCAGTGAGAGTCAGTGTGTGTGTGGGACCCGCACCCCAGTGAGTGTCAGTGTGTGTGGGACCCGTACCCCAGTGAGAGTCAGTGTGTGTGTGTGGGACCTGAACCCCAGTGAGAGTCAGTGTGTGTATGTGGGACCTGTACCCCAGTGAGAGTCAGTGTAGGTGTGTGGGACCTGAACCCCAGTGAGAGTCAGTGTGTGTGGGACCCATACCTCAGTGAGAGTCAGTGTGTGTGTGTCCCGTACACCAGTGAGAGTCAGTGTGTGTGTGGGACCCATACCCCAGTGATAGTCAGTGTGTGTGTGGGACCCGTACCCCAGTGAGTGTCAGTGTGTGTGGGACCCATACCCGAGTGAGAGTCAGTGTGTGTGCGTGGGACCTGAACCCCAGTGAGAGTCAGTGTGTGTGGGACCCGTACCCCAGTGAGAGTCAGTGTGTGTGTGTCCCGTAAACCAGTGAGAGTCAATGTGTGTGTGGGACCCGTACCCCAGTGAGAGTCAGTGTGTGTGGGACCCGTACCCCAGTGAGAGTCAGTGTGTGTGGGACCCATACCCCAGTGAGAGTCAGTGTGTGTGTGTCCCGTACACCAATGAGAGTCAGTGTGTGTGTGGGACCCGTACCCAGTGAGAGTCAGTGTGTGTGGGACCCGTACCCCAGTGAGAGTCAGTGTGTGTGTGGGACCCGTACCCCAGTGAGAGTCAGTGTGTGTGTGGGACATGTACCCCAGTGAGAGTCAGTGTCTGTGGGACCCGTACCCCAGTGAGAGACAGTGTGTGTGGGACCCGTACCCCAGTGAGAGTCAGTGTGTGTGACACCCGTACCCCAGTGAGAGTCAGTGTATTTGTGGGACCCATACCCCAGTGTGAGTCAGAGTGTAAGTGGGACCCATTCCCCAGTGAGAGTCAGTGTGTGTGTGGGACCCGTACCCCAGTGAGTGTCAGTGTGTGTGGGACCCGTACCCCAGTGAGAGTCAGTGTGTGTGTGTGGGACCTGAACCCCAGTGAGAGTCAGTGTGTGTGTGTGGGACCCGTACCCCAGTGAGAGTCAGTGTGTGTGGGACCTGAACCCCAGTGAGAGTCAGTGTGTGTGGGACCCTTACCCCAGTGAGAGTCAGTGTGTGTGTGTGGGACCTGAACCCCAGTGAGAGTCACTGTGTGTGTGTGGGACCTGAACCCCAGTGAGAGTCAGTGTGTGTGGGACCCATACCCCAGTGAGAGTCAGTGTGTGTGTGTGACCCGTACCCCAGTGAGAGTCAGTGTGTGTGTGGGACCCGACCCCAGTGAGAGTCAGTGTGTGTGTGGGACCCGTACCACAGTGAGAGTCAGTGTGTGGGACCCATACCCCAGTGAGAGTCAGTGTGTGTGTGGGACTCATACCCCAGTGAGAGTCAGTGTGTGGGGGACCCGTACCCCAGTGAGAGTCAGTGTGTGTGTGGGACCCGTACCCCAGTGAGAGTCAGTGTGTGTGTGTGACCCGTACCCCAGTGAGAGTCAGTGTGTGTGTGTGACCCGTACCCCAGTGAGAGTCAGTGTGTGTGTGGGACCCATACCCCAGTGCGAGTCTGTGTGTGTGTGGGACCCGTACCCCAGTGAGAGTCAGTGAGTGTGTGGGACCCGTACCTCAGTGAGAGTCAGTGTGTGTGTGGGACCGTACCCCAGTGAGAGTCAGTGTGTGTGTGTGACCCGCACCCCAGTGAGAGTCAGTGTGTGTGTGGGACCCGTACCCCAGTGAGAGTCAGTGTGTGTGTGGGACCCGCACCCCAGTGAGAGTCAGTGTGTGTGTGGGACCCGTACCCCAGTGAGAGTCAGTGTGTGTGTGGGACCCGTACCCCAGTGAGAGTCAGTGTGTGTGTGGGACCCGTACCCCAGTGAGAGTCAGTGTGTGTGGGACCCATACCCCAGTGAGAGTCAGTGTGTGTGTGTGACCCGTACCCCAGTGAGAGTCAGTGTGTGTGTGGGACCCGACCCCAGTGAGAGTCAGTGTGTGTGTGGGACCCGTACGCCAGTGAGAGTCAGTGTGTGTGACCCGTACCCCAGTGAGAGTCAGTGTGTGTGTGGGACTCATACCCCAGTGAGAGTCAGTGTGTGTGGGACCCGTACCCCAGTGAGAGTCAGTGTGTGTGTGGGACCCATACCCCAGTGAGAGTCAGTGTGTGTGTGGGACCCGTACCCCAGTGAGAGTCAGTGTCTGTGGGACCCGTACCCCAGTGAGAGTCAGTGTGTGTGGCACCCGTTTCCCAGTGAGAGTCAGTGTATTTGTGGGACCCATTCCCCAGTGTGAGTCAGTGTGTGTGTGGGACCCATACCCCAGTGATAGTCAGTGTGTGTGTGGGACCCGTACCCCAGTGAGAGTCAGTGTGTGTGTGGGACCCGCACCCAGTGAGTGTCAGTGTGTGTGTGACCCGTAGCCCAGTGAGAGTCAGTGTGTGTGTGCGGGACCTGAACCCCAGTGAGAGTCAGTGTGTGTTATGTGGGACCCAGACCCCAGTGAGTGTCAGTGTGTGTGTGTGGGACCTGAACCCCAGTGAGAGTCAGTGTGTGTGTGTGGGACCTGTACCCCAGTGAGAGTCAGTGTGCGTGTGTCCCGTACACCAGTGAGAGTCAGTGTGTGTGTGTGACCCGTACCCCAGTGAGAGTCAGTGTGTGTGGGACCCGTACACCAGTGAGAGTCAGTGACTGTGAGACCCCTACCCCAGTGAGAGTCAGTGTGTGTGGGACACGTACCCCAGTGAGAGTCAGTGTATTTGTGGGACCCATACCCCAGTGTGAGTCAGTGTGTGTGTGGGACCCATTCCCCAGTGAGAGTCAGTGTGTGTGTGGGACCCGTACCCCAGTGAGTGTCAGTGTGTGTGGGACCCGTACCCCAGTGAGAGTCAGTGTGTGTGTGTGGGACCTGAACCCCAGTGAGAGTCAGTGTGTGTGTGGGACCTGTACCCCAGTGAGAGTCAGTGTGTGTGTGTCCCGTACACCAGTGAGAGTCAGTTAGTGTGTGGGACCCGTACCCCAGTGAGAGTCAGTGTGTGTGAGACCCGTACCCCAGTGAGTGTCAGTGTGTGTGGGACCCGTACCCCAGTGAGAGTCAGTGTGTGTGTGTCCCGTACACCAGTGAGAGTCAGTGTCTGTGGGACCCGTACCCCAGTGAGAGTCAGTGTGTGTGGGACCCGTACCCCAGTGAGAGTCAGTGTGTGTGGCACCCGTACCCCAGTGAGAGTCAGTGTGTGTGGCACCCGTACCCAAGTGAGAGTCAGTGTATTTGTGGGACCCATACCCCAGTGTGAGTCAGTGTGTGTGTGGGACCCATTCCCCAGTGAGAGTCAGTGTGTGTGTGGGACCCGTACCCCAGTGAGTGTCAGTGTGTGTGGGACCCGTACCCCATTGAGAGTCAGTGTGTTTGTGTGGGACCTGAACCCCAGTGAGAGTCAGTGTGTGTGTGGGACCCGTACCCCAGTGAGAGTCAGTGTGTGTGTGTCCCGTACACCAGTGAGAGTCAGTGTGTGTGTGGGACCCATACCCCAGTGATAGTCAGTGTGTGTGTGGGACCCGTACCCCAGTGAGTGTCAGTGTGTGTGGGACCCATACCCCAGTGAGAGTCAGTGTGAGTGGGACCTGAACCCCAGTGAGAGTCAGTGTGTGTGGGACCCGTACCCCAGTGAGAGTCAGTGTGTGTGGGACCCATACCCCAGTGAGAGTCAGTGTGTGTGTGTCCCGTACACCAATGAGAGTCAGTGTGTGTGTGGGACCCATACCCCAGTGAGAGTCAGTGTGTGTGTGTGACCCGTACCCCAGTGAGAGTCAGTGTGTGTGTGGGACCCGACCCCAGTGAGAGTCAGTGTGAGTGTGGGACCCGTACCCCAGTGAGAGTCAGTGTGTGTGTGGGACTCATACCCCAGTGAGAGTCAGTGTGTGTGTGACCCGTACCCCAGTGAGAGTCAGTGTGTGTGTGGGACTCATACCCCAGTGAGAGTCAGTGTGTGTGGGACCCGTACCCCAGTGAGAGTCAGTGTGTGTGTGGGACCCGTACCCCAGTGAGAGTCAGTGTCTGTGGGACCCGTACCCCAGTGAGAGTCAGTGTCTGTGGGACCCGTCCCCCAGTGAGAGTCAGTGTGTGTGGGACCCGTACCCCAGTGAGAGTCAGTGTGAGTGGCACCCGTATCCCAGTGAGAGTCAGTGTATTTGTGGGACCCATACCCCAGTGTGAGTCAGTGTGTGTGTGGGACCCGTACCCCAGTGATAGTCAGTGTTTGTGTGGGACCCGTACCCCAGTGAGAGTCAGTGTGTGTGTGGGACCCGCACCCCAGTGAGTGTCAGTGTGTGTGGGACCCGTACCCCAGTGAGAGTCAGTGTGTGTGTGTGGGACCTGAACCCCAGTGAGAGTCAGTGTGTGTATGTGGGACCTGTACCCCAGTGAGAGTCAGTGTAGGTGTGTGGGACCTGAACCCCAGTGAGAGTCAGTGTGTGTGGGACCCATACCTCAGTGAGAGTCAGTGTGTGTGTGTCCCGTACACCAGTGAGAGTCAGTGTGTGTGTGGGACCCATACCCCAGTGATAGTCAGTGTGTGTGTGGGACCCGTACCCCAGTGAGTGTCAGTGTGTGTGGGACCCATACCCGAGTGAGAGTCAGTGTGTGTGCGTGGGACCTGAACCCCAGTGAGAGTCAGTGTGTGTGGGACCCGTACCCCAGTGAGAGTCAGTGTGTGTGTGTCCCGTAAACCAGTGAGAGTCAGTGTGTGTGTGGGACCCGTACCCCAGTGAGAGTCAGTGTGTGTGGGACCCGTACCCCAGTGAGAGTCAGTGTGTGTGGGACCCATACCCCAGTGAGAGTCAGTGTGTGTGTGTCCCGTACACCAATGAGAGTCAGTGTGTGTGTGGGACCCGTACCCAGTGAGAGTCAGTGTGTGTGGGACCCGTACCCCAGTGAGAGTCAGTGTGTGTGTGGGACCCGTACCCCAGTGAGAGTCAGTGTGTGTGTGGGACATGTACCCCAGTGAGAGTCAGTGTCTGTGGGACCCGTACCCCAGTGAGAGACAGTGTGTGTGGGACCCGTACCCCAGTGAGAGTCAGTGTGTGTGACACCCGTACCCCAGTGAGAGTCAGTGTATTTGTGGGACCCATACCCCAGTGTGAGTCAGAGTGTAAGTGGGACCCATTCCCCAGTGAGAGTCAGTGTGTGTGTGGGACCCGTACCCCAGTGAGTGTCAGTGTGTGTGGGACCCGTACCCCAGTGAGAGTCAGTGTGTGTGTGTGGGACCTGAACCCCAGTGAGAGTCAGTGTGTGTGTGTGGGACCCGTACCCCAGTGAGAGTCAGTGTGTGTGGGACCTGAACCCCAGTGAGAGTCAGTGTGTGTGGGACCCTTACCCCAGTGAGAGTCAGTGTGTGTGTGTGGGACCTGAACCCCAGTGAGAGTCACTGTGTGTGTGTGGGACCTGAACCCCAGTGAGAGTCAGTGTGTGTGGGACCCATACCCCAGTGAGAGTCAGTGTGTGTGTGTGACCCGTACCCCAGTGAGAGTCAGTGTGTGTGTGGGACCCGACCCCAGTGAGAGTCAGTGTGTGTGTGGGACCCGGACCACAGTGAGAGTCAGTGTGTGCGACCCATACCCCAGTGAGAGTCAGTGTGTGTGTGGGACTCATACCCCAGTGAGAGTCAGTGTGTGTGGGACCCGTACCCCAGTGAGAGTCAGTGTGTGTGTGGGACCCGTACCCCAGTGAGAGTCAGTGTGTGTGTGTGACCCGTACCCCAGTGAGAGTCAGTGGGTGTGTGTGACCCGTACCCCAGTGAGAGTCAGTGTGTGTGTGGGACCCATACCCAGTGCGAGTCAGTGTGTGTGTGGGACCCGTACCCCAGTGAGAGTCAGTGAGTGTGTGGGACCCGTACCTCAGTGAGAGTCAGTGTGTGTGTGGGACCGTACCCCAGTGAGAGTCAGTGTGTGTGTGTGACCCGTACCCCAGTGAGAGTCAGTGTGTGTGTGGGACCCGTACCCCAGTGAGAGTCAGTGTGTGTGGTGGGACCCGTACCGCAGTGAGAGTCAGTGTGTGTGTGGGACCCGTACCCCAGTGAGAGTCAGTGTGTGTGTGGGACCCGTGCCCCAGTGAGAGTCAGTGTGTGAGTGGGACCCATACCCCAGTGAGAGTCAGTGTGTGTGTGGGACCCGTACCCCAGTGAGAGTCAGTGTCTGTGGGACCCGTACCCCAGTGAGAGTCAGTGTGTGTGTGGGACCCGTACCCCAGTGAGAGTCAGTGTGTGTGACACCCGTACCCCAGTGAGAGTCAGTGTATTTGTGGGACCCATACCCCAGTGTGAGTCAGAGTGTAAGTGGGACCCATTCCCAGTGAGAGTCAGTGTGTGTGTGGGACCCCGTACCCAGTGAGTGTCAGTGTGTGTGGGACTCGTACCCCAGTGAGAGTCAGTGTGTGTGTGTGGGACCTGAACCCCAGTGAGAGTCAGTGTGTGTGTGTGGGACCCGTACCCCAGTGAGAGTCAGTGTGTGTGGGACCTGAACCCAGTGAGAGTCAGTGTGTGTGGGACCCCTTACCCATTGAGAGTCAGTGTGTGTGTGTGGGACCTGAACCCCAGTGAGAGTCACTGTGTGTGTGTGTGGGACCTGAACCCCAGTGAGAGTCAGTGTGTGTGGGACCCATACCCCAGTGACGAGTCAGTGTGTGTGTGTGACCCGTACCCCAGTGAGAGTCAGTGTGTGTGTGGGACCCGACCCCAGTGAGAGTCAGTGTGTGTGTGGGACCCGTACCACAGTGAGAGTCAGTGTGTGGGACCCATACCCCAGTGAGAGTCAGTGTGTGTGTGTGGACTCATACCCCAGTGAGAGTCAGTGTGTGGGGGACCCGTACCCCAGTGAGAGTCAGTGTGTGTGTGGGACCCGTACCCAGTGAGAGTCAGTATGTGTGTGTGACCCGTACCCCAGTGAGAGTCAGTGTGTGTGTGTGACCCGTACCCCAGTGAGAGTCAGTGTGTGTGTGGGACCCATACCCCAGTGCGAGTCTGTGTGTGTGTGGGACCCGTACCCCAGTGAGAGTCAGTGAGTGTGTGGGACCCGTACCTCAGTGAGAGTCAGTGTGTGTGTGGGGACCGTACCCCAGTGAGAGTCAGTGTGTGTGTGTGACCCGCACCCCAGTGAGAGTCAGTGTGTGTGTGGGACCCGTACCCCAGTGAGAGTCAGTGTGTGTGTGGGACCCGCACCCCAGTGAGAGTCAGTGTGTGTGTGGGACCCGTACCCCAGTGAGAGTCAGTGTGTGTGTGGGACCCGTACCCCAGTGAGAGTCAGTGTGTGTGTGGGACCCGTACCCCAGTGAGAGTCAGTGTGTGTGGGACCCATACCCCAGTGAGAGTCAGTGTGTGTGTGTGACCCGTACCCCAGTGAGAGTCAGTGTGTGTGTGGGACCCGACCCCAGTGAGAGTCAGTGTGTGTGTGGGACCCGTACGCCAGTGAGAGTCAGTGTGTGTGACCCGTACCCCAGTGAGAGTCAGTGTGTGTGTGGGACTCATACCCCAGTGAGAGTCAGTGTGTGTGGGACCCGTACCCCAGTGAGAGTCAGTGTGTGTGTGGGACCCATACCCCAGTGAGAGTCAGTGTGTGTGTGGGACCCGTACCCCAGTGAGAGTCAGTGTCTGTGGGACCCGTACCCCAGTGAGAGTCAGTGTGTGTGGCACCCGTTTCCCAGTGAGAGTCAGTGTATTTGTGGGACCCATTCCCCAGTGTGAGTCAGTGTGTGTGTGGGACCCATACCCCAGTGATAGTCAGTGTGTGTGTGGGACCCGTACCCCAGTGAGAGTCAGTGTGTGTGTGGGACCCGCACCCAGTGAGTGTCAGTGTGTGTGTGACCCGTAGCCCAGTGAGAGTCAGTGTGTGTGTGCGGGACCTGAACCCCAGTGAGAGTCAGTGTGTGTTATGTGGGACCCAGACCCCAGTGAGTGTCAGTGTGTGTGTGTGGGACCTGAACCCCAGTGAGAGTCAGTGTGTGTGTGTGGGACCTGTACCCCAGTGAGAGTCAGTGTGCGTGTGTCCCGTACACCAGTGAGAGTCAGTGTGTGTGTGTGACCCGTACCCCAGTGAGAGTCAGTGTGTGTGGGACCCGTACACCAGTGAGAGTCAGTGAGTGTGAGACCCCTACCCCAGTGAGAGTCAGTGTGTGTGGGACACGTACCCCAGTGAGAGTCAGTGTATTTGTGGGACCCATACCCCAGTGTGAGTCAGTGTGTGTGTGGGACCCATTCCCCAGTGAGAGTCAGTGTGTGTGTGGGACCCGTACCCCAGTGAGTGTCAGTGTGTGTGGGACCCGTACCCCAGTGAGAGTCAGTGTGTGTGTGTGGGACCTGAACCCCAGTGAGAGTCAGTGTGTGTGTGGGACCTGTACCCCAGTGAGAGTCAGTGTGTGTGTGTCCCGTACACCAGTGAGAGTCAGTTTGTGTGTGGGACCCGTACCCCAGTGAGAGTCAGTGTGTGTGAGACCCGTACCCCAGTGAGTGTCAGTGTGTGTGGGACCCGTACCCCAGTGAGAGTCAGTGTGTGTGTGTCCCGTACACCAGTGAGAGTCAGTGTCTGTGGGACCCGTACCCCAGTGAGAGTCAGTGTGTGTGGGACCCGTACCCCAGTGAGAGTCAGTGTGTGTGGCACCCGTACCCCAGTGAGAGTCAGTGTGTGTGGCACCCGTACCCAAGTGAGAGTCAGTGTATTTGTGGGACCCATACCCCAGTGTGAGTCAGTGTGTGTGTGGGACCCATTCCCCAGTGAGAGTCAGTGTGTGTGTGGGACCCGTACCCCAGTGAGTGTCAGTGTGTGTGGGACCCGTACCCCATTGAGAGTCAGTGTGTTTGTGTGGGACCTGAACCCCAGTGAGAGTCAGTGTGTGTGTGGGACCCGTACCCCAGTGAGAGTCAGTGTGTGTGTGTCCCGTACACCAGTGAGAGTCAGTGTGTGTGTGGGACCCATACCCCAGTGATAGTCAGTGTGTGTGTGGGACCCGTACCCCAGTGAGTGTCAGTGTGTGTGGGACCCATACCCCAGTGAGAGTCAGTGTGAGTGGGACCTGAACCCCAGTGAGAGTCAGTGTGTGTGGGACCCGTACCCCAGTGAGAGTCAGTGTGTGTGGGACCCATACCCCAGTGAGAGTCAGTGTGTGTGTGTCCCGTACACCAATGAGAGTCAGTGTGTGTGTGGGACCCATACCCCAGTGAGAGTCAGTGTGTGTGTGTGACCCGTACCCCAGTGAGAGTCAGTGTGTGTGTGGGACCCGACCCCAGTGAGAGTCAGTGTGAGTGTGGGACCCGTACCCCAGTGAGAGTCAGTGTGTGTGTGGGACTCATACCCCAGTGAGAGTCAGTGTGTGTGTGACCCGTACCCCAGTGAGAGTCAGTGTGTGTGTGGGACTCATACCCCAGTGAGAGTCAGTGTGTGTGGGACCCGTACCCCAGTGAGAGTCAGTGTGTGTGTGGGACCCGTACCCCAGTGAGAGTCAGTGTCTGTGGGACCCGTACCCCAGTGAGAGTCAGTGTCTGTGGGACCCGTCCCCCAGTGAGAGTCAGTGTGTGTGGGACCCGTACCCCAGTGAGAGTCAGTGTGAGTGGCACCCGTATCCCAGTGAGAGTCAGTGTATTTGTGGGACCCATACCCCAGTGTGAGTCAGTGTGTGTGTGGGACCCGTACCCCAGTGATAGTCAGTGTTTGTGTGGGACCCGTACCCCAGTGAGAGTCAGTGTGTGTGTGGGACCCGCACCCCAGTGAGTGTCAGTGTGTGTGGGACCCGTACCCCAGTGAGAGTCAGTGTGTGTGTGTGGGACCTGAACCCCAGTGAGAGTCAGTGTGTGTATGTGGGACCTGTACCCCAGTGAGAGTCAGTGTAGGTGTGTGGGACCTGAACCCCAGTGAGAGTCAGTGTGTGTGGGACCCATACCTCAGTGAGAGTCAGTGTGTGTGTGTCCCGTACACCAGTGAGAGTCAGTGTGTGTGTGGGACCCATACCCCAGTGATAGTCAGTGTGTGTGTGGGACCCGTACCCCAGTGAGTGTCAGTGTGTGTGGGACCCATACCCGAGTGAGAGTCAGTGTGTGTGCGTGGGACCTGAACCCCAGTGAGAGTCAGTGTGTGTGGGACCCGTACCCCAGTGAGAGTCAGTGTGTGTGTGTCCCGTAAACCAGTGAGAGTCAGTGTGTGTGTGGGACCCGTACCCCAGTGAGAGTCAGTGTGTGTGGGACCCGTACCCCAGTGAGAGTCAGTGTGTGTGGGACCCATACCCCAGTGAGAGTCAGTGTGTGTGTGTCCCGTACACCAATGAGAGTCAGTGTGTGTGTGGGACCCGTACCCAGTGAGAGTCAGTGTGTGTGGGACCCGTACCCCAGTGAGAGTCAGTGTGTGTGTGGGACCCGTACCCCAGTGAGAGTCAGTGTGTGTGTGGGACATGTACCCCAGTGAGAGTCAGTGTCTGTGGGACCCGTACCCCAGTGAGAGACAGTGTGTGTGGGACCCGTACCCCAGTGAGAGTCAGTGTGTGTGACACCCGTACCCCAGTGAGAGTCAGTGTATTTGTGGGACCCATACCCCAGTGTGAGTCAGAGTGTAAGTGGGACCCATTCCCCAGTGAGAGTCAGTGTGTGTGTGGGACCCGTACCCCAGTGAGTGTCAGTGTGTGTGGGACCCGTACCCCAGTGAGAGTCAGTGTGTGTGTGTGGGACCTGAACCCCAGTGAGAGTCAGTGTGTGTGTGTGGGACCCGTACCCCAGTGAGAGTCAGTGTGTGTGGGACCTGAACCCCAGTGAGAGTCAGTGTGTGTGGGACCCTTACCCCAGTGAGAGTCAGTGTGTGTGTGTGGGACCTGAACCCCAGTGAGAGTCACTGTGTGTGTGTGGGACCTGAACCCCAGTGAGAGTCAGTGTGTGTGGGACCCATACCCCAGTGAGAGTCAGTGTGTGTGTGTGACCCGTACCCCAGTGAGAGTCAGTGTGTGTGTGGGACCCGACCCCAGTGAGAGTCAGTGTGTGTGTGGGACCCGGACCACAGTGAGAGTCAGTGTGTGCGACCCATACCCCAGTGAGAGTCAGTGTGTGTGTGGGACTCATACCCCAGTGAGAGTCAGTGTGTGTGGGACCCGTACCCCAGTGAGAGTCAGTGTGTGTGTGGGACCCGTACCCCAGTGAGAGTCAGTGTGTGTGAGTGACCCGTACCCCAGTGAGAGTCAGTGGGTGTGTGTGACCCGTACCCCAGTGAGAGTCAGTGTGTGTGTGGGACCCATACCCCAGTGCGAGTCAGTGTGTGTGTGGGACCCGTACCCCAGTGAGAGTCAGTGAGTGTGTGGGACCCGTACCTCAGTGAGAGTCAGTGTGTGTGTGGGACCGTACCCCAGTGAGAGTCAGTGTGTGTGTGTGACCCGTACCCCAGTGAGAGTCAGTGTGTGTGTGGGACCCGTACCCCAGTGAGAGTCAGTGTGTGTGTGGGACCCGTACCGCAGTGAGAGTCAGTGTGTGTGTGGGACCCATACCCCAGTGAGAGTCAGTGTGTGTGTGGGACCCGTACCCCAGTGAGAGTCAGTGTGTGAGTGGGACCCATACCCCAGTGAGAGTCAGTGTGTGTGTGGGACCCGTACCCCAGTGAGAGTCAGTGTCTGTGGGACCCGTACCCCATTGAGAGTCAGTGTGTTTGTGTGGGACCTGAACCCCAGTGAGAGTCAGTGTGTGTGTGGGACCCGTACCCCAGTGAGAGTCAGTGTGTGTGTGTCCCGTACACCAGTGAGAATCAGTGTGTGTGTGGGACCCATACCCCAGTGATAGTCAGTGTGTGTGTGGGACCCGTACCCCAGTGAGTGTCAGTGTGTGTGGGACCCATACCCCAGTGAGAGTCAGTGTGAGTGGGACCTGAACCCCAGTGAGAGTCTGTGTGTGTGGGACCCGTACCCCAGTGAGAGTCAGTGTGTGTGGGACCCATACCCCAGTGAGAGTCAGTGTGTGTGTGTCCCGTACACCAATGAGAGTCAGTGTGTGTGTGGGACCCATACCCCAGTGAGAGTCAGTGTGTGTGTGTGACCCGTACCCCAGTGAGAGTCAGTGTGTGTGTGGGACCCGACCCCAGTGAGAGTCAGTGTGAGTGTGGGACCCGTACCCCAGTGAGAGTCAGTGTGTGTGTGGGACTCATACCCCAGTGAGAGTCAGTGTGTGTGTGACCCGTACCCCAGTGAGAGTCAGTGTGTGTGTGGGACTCATACCCCAGTGAGAGTCAGTGTGTGTGGGACCCGTACCCCAGTGAGAGTCAGTGTGTGTGTGGGACCCGTACCCCAGTGAGAGTCAGTGTCTGTGGGACCCGTACCCCAGTGAGAGTCAGTGTCTGTGGGACCCGTCCCCCAGTGAGAGTCAGTGTGTGTGGGACCCGTACCCCAGTGAGAGTCAGTGTGAGTGGCACCCGTATCCCAGTGAGAGTCAGTGTATTTGTGGGACCCATACCCCAGTGTGAGTCAGTGTGTGTGTGGGACCCGTACCCCAGTGATAGTCAGTGTTTGTGTGGGACCCGTACCCCAGTGAGAGTCAGTGTGTGTGTGGGACCCGCACCCCAGTGAGTGTCAGTGTGTGTGGGACCCGTACCCCAGTGAGAGTCAGTGTGTGTGTGTGGGACCTGAACCCCAGTGAGAGTCAGTGTGTGTATGTGGGACCTGTACCCCAGTGAGAGTCAGTGTAGGTGTGTGGGACCTGAACCCCAGTGAGAGTCAGTGTGTGTGGGACCCATACCTCAGTGAGAGTCAGTGTGTGTGTGTCCCGTACACCAGTGAGAGTCAGTGTGTGTGTGGGACCCATACCCCAGTGATAGTCAGTGTGTGTGTGGGACCCGTACCCCAGTGAGTGTCAGTGTGTGTGGGACCCATACCCGAGTGAGAGTCAGTGTGTGTGCGTGGGACCTGAACCCCAGTGAGAGTCAGTGTGTGTGGGACCCGTACCCCAGTGAGAGTCAGTGTGTGTGTGTCCCGTAAACCAGTGAGAGTCAATGTGTGTGTGGGACCCGTACCCCAGTGAGAGTCAGTGTGTGTGGGACCCGTACCCCAGTGAGAGTCAGTGTGTGTGGGACCCATACCCCAGTGAGAGTCAGTGTGTGTGTGTCCCGTACACCAATGAGAGTCAGTGTGTGTGTGGGACCCGTACCCAGTGAGAGTCAGTGTGTGTGGGACCCGTACCCCAGTGAGAGTCAGTGTGTGTGTGGGACCCGTACCCCAGTGAGAGTCAGTGTGTGTGTGGGACATGTACCCCAGTGAGAGTCAGTGTCTGTGGGACCCGTACCCCAGTGAGAGACAGTGTGTGTGGGACCCGTACCCCAGTGAGAGTCAGTGTGTGTGACACCCGTACCCCAGTGAGAGTCAGTGTATTTGTGGGACCCATACCCCAGTGTGAGTCAGAGTGTAAGTGGGACCCATTCCCCAGTGAGAGTCAGTGTGTGTGTGGGACCCGTACCCCAGTGAGTGTCAGTGTGTGTGGGACCCGTACCCCAGTGAGAGTCAGTGTGTGTGTGTGGGACCTGAACCCCAGTGAGAGTCAGTGTGTGTGTGTGGGACCCGTACCCCAGTGAGAGTCAGTGTGTGTGGGACCTGAACCCCAGTGAGAGTCAGTGTGTGTGGGACCCTTACCCCAGTGAGAGTCAGTGTGTGTGTGTGGGACCTGAACCCCAGTGAGAGTCACTGTGTGTGTGTGGGACCTGAACCCCAGTGAGAGTCAGTGTGTGTGGGACCCATACCCCAGTGAGAGTCAGTGTGTGTGTGTGACCCGTACCCCAGTGAGAGTCAGTGTGTGTGTGGGACCCGACCCCAGTGAGAGTCAGTGTGTGTGTGGGACCCGTACCACAGTGAGAGTCAGTGTGTGGGACCCATACCCCAGTGAGAGTCAGTGTGTGTGTGGGACTCATACCCCAGTGAGAGTCAGTGTGTGGGGGACCCGTACCCCAGTGAGAGTCAGTGTGTGTGTGGGACCCGTACCCCAGTGAGAGTCAGTGTGTGTGTGTGACCCGTACCCCAGTGAGAGTCAGTGTGTGTGTGTGACCCGTACCCCAGTGAGAGTCAGTGTGTGTGTGGGACCCATACCCCAGTGCGAGTCTGTGTGTGTGTGGGACCCGTACCCCAGTGAGAGTCAGTGAGTGTGTGGGACCCGTACCTCAGTGAGAGTCAGTGTGTGTGTGGGACCGTACCCCAGTGAGAGTCAGTGTGTGTGTGTGACCCGCACCCCAGTGAGAGTCAGTGTGTGTGTGGGACCCGTACCCCAGTGAGAGTCAGTGTGTGTGTGGGACCCGCACCCCAGTGAGAGTCAGTGTGTGTGTGGGACCCGTACCCCAGTGAGAGTCAGTGTGTGTGTGGGACCCGTACCCCAGTGAGAGTCAGTGTGTGTGTGGGACCCGTACCCCAGTGAGAGTCAGTGTGTGTGGGACCCATACCCCAGTGAGAGTCAGTGTGTGTGTGTGACCCGTACCCCAGTGAGAGTCAGTGTGTGTGTGGGACCCGACCCCAGTGAGAGTCAGTGTGTGTGTGGGACCCGTACGCCAGTGAGAGTCAGTGTGTGTGACCCGTACCCCAGTGAGAGTCAGTGTGTGTGTGGGACTCATACCCCAGTGAGAGTCAGTGTGTGTGGGACCCGTACCCCAGTGAGAGTCAGTGTGTGTGTGGGACCCATACCCCAGTGAGAGTCAGTGTGTGTGTGGGACCCGTACCCCAGTGAGAGTCAGTGTCTGTGGGACCCGTACCCCAGTGAGAGTCAGTGTGTGTGGCACCCGTTTCCCAGTGAGAGTCAGTGTATTTGTGGGACCCATTCCCCAGTGTGAGTCAGTGTGTGTGTGGGACCCATACCCCAGTGATAGTCAGTGTGTGTGTGGGACCCGTACCCCAGTGAGAGTCAGTGTGTGTGTGGGACCCGCACCCAGTGAGTGTCAGTGTGTGTGTGACCCGTAGCCCAGTGAGAGTCAGTGTGTGTGTGTGGGACCTGAACCCCAGTGAGAGTCAGTGTGTGTTATGTGGGACCCAGACCCCAGTGAGTGTCAGTGTGTGTGTGTGGGACCTGAACCCCAGTGAGAGTCAGTGTGTGTGTGTGGGACCTGTACCCCAGTGAGAGTCAGTGTGCGTGTGTCCCGTACACCAGTGAGAGTCAGTGTGTGTGTGTGACCCGTACCCCAGTGAGAGTCAGTGTGTGTGGGACCCGTACACCAGTGAGAGTCAGTGAGTGTGAGACCCCTACCCCAGTGAGAGTCAGTGTGTGTGGGACACGTACCCCAGTGAGAGTCAGTGTATTTGTGGGACCCATACCCCAGTGTGAGTCAGTGTGTGTGTGGGACCCATTCCCCAGTGAGAGTCAGTGTGTGTGTGGGACCCGTACCCCAGTGAGTGTCAGTGTGTGTGGGACCCGTACCCCAGTGAGAGTCAGTGTGTGTGTGTGGGACCTGAACCCCAGTGAGAGTCAGTGTGTGTGTGGGACCTGTACCCCAGTGAGAGTCAGTGTGTGTGTGTCCCGTACACCAGTGAGAGTCAGTTTGTGTGTGGGACCCGTACCCCAGTGAGAGTCAGTGTGTGTGAGACCCGTACCCCAGTGAGTGTCAGTGTGTGTGGGACCCGTACCCCAGTGAGAGTCAGTGTGTGTGTGTCCCGTACACCAGTGAGAGTCAGTGTCTGTGGGACCCGTACCCCAGTGAGAGTCAGTGTGTGTGGGACCCGTACCCCAGTGAGAGTCAGTGTGTGTGGCACCCGTACCCCAGTGAGAGTCAGTGTGTGTGGCACCCGTACCCAAGTGAGAGTCAGTGTATTTGTGGGACCCATACCCCAGTGTGAGTCAGTGTGTGTGTGGGACCCATTCCCCAGTGAGAGTCAGTGTGTGTGTGGGACCCGTACCCCAGTGAGTGTCAGTGTGTGTGGGACCCGTACCCCATTGAGAGTCAGTGTGTTTGTGTGGGACCTGAACCCCAGTGAGAGTCAGTGTGTGTGTGGGACCCGTACCCCAGTGAGAGTCAGTGTGTGTGTGTCCCGTACACCAGTGAGAGTCAGTGTGTGTGTGGGACCCATACCCCAGTGATAGTCAGTGTGTGTGTGGGACCCGTACCCCAGTGAGTGTCAGTGTGTGTGGGACCCATACCCCAGTGAGAGTCAGTGTGAGTGGGACCTGAACCCCAGTGAGAGTCAGTGTGTGTGGGACCCGTACCCCAGTGAGAGTCAGTGTGTGTGGGACCCATACCCCAGTGAGAGTCAGTGTGTGTGTGTCCCGTACACCAATGAGAGTCAGTGTGTGTGTGGGACCCATACCCCAGTGAGAGTCAGTGTGTGTGTG
Source organism: Isurus oxyrinchus (assembly GCA_026770705.1). Lineage (NCBI taxonomy): Eukaryota > Metazoa > Chordata > Chondrichthyes > Lamniformes > Lamnidae > Isurus > Isurus oxyrinchus. Next base: position 29,480 of record JANJGN010001565.1, read on the forward strand.
TGACCCGTACCCCAGTGAGAGTCAGTGTGTGTGTGGGACCCGACCCCAGTGAGAGTCAGTGTGAGTGTGGGACCCGTACCCCAGTGAGAGTCAGTGTGTGTGTGGGACTCATACCCCAGTGAGAGTCAGTGTGTGTGTGACCCGTACCCCAGTGAGAGTCAGTGTGTGTGTGGGACTCATACCCCAGTGAGAGTCAGTGTGTGTGGGACCCGTACCCCAGTGAGAGTCAGTGTGTGTGTGGGACCCGTACCCCAGTGAGAGTCAGTGTCTGTGGGACCCGTACCCCAGTGAGAGTCAGTGTCTGTGGGACCCGTCCCCCAGTGAGAGTCAGTGTGTGTGGGACCCGTACCCCAGTGAGAGTCAGTGTGAGTGGCACCCGTATCCCAGTGAGAGTCAGTGTATTTGTGGGACCCATACCCCAGTGTGAGTCAGTGTGTGTGTGGGACCCGTACCCCAGTGATAGTCAGTGTTTGTGTGGGACCCGTACCCCAGTGAGAGTCAGTGTGTGTGTGGGACCCGCACCCCAGTGAGTGTCAGTGTGTGTGGGACCCGTACCCCAGTGAGAGTCAGTGTGTGTGTGTGGGACCTGAACCCCAGTGAGAGTCAGTGTGTGTATGTGGGACCTGTACCCCAGTGAGAGTCAGTGTAGGTGTGTGGGACCTGAACCCCAGTGAGAGTCAGTGTGTGTGGGACCCATACCTCAGTGAGAGTCAGTGTGTGTGTGTCCCGTACACCAGTGAGAGTCAGTGTGTGTGTGGGACCCATACCCCAGTGATAGTCAGTGTGTGTGTGGGACCCGTACCCCAGTGAGTGTCAGTGTGTGTGGGACCCATACCCGAGTGAGAGTCAGTGTGTGTGCGTGGGACCTGAACCCCAGTGAGAGTCAGTGTGTGTGGGACCCGTACCCCAGTGAGAGTCAGTGTGTGTGTGTCCCGTAAACCAGTGAGAGTCAGTGTGTGTGTGGGACCCGTACCCCAGTGAGAGTCAGTGTGTGTGGGACCCGTACCCCAGTGAGAGTCAGTGTGTGTGGGACCCATACCCCAGTGAGAGTCAGTGTGTGTGTGTCCCGTACACCAATGAGAGTCAGTGTGTGTGTGGGACCCGTACCCAGTGAGAGTCAGTGTGTGTGGGACCCGTACCCCAGTGAGAGTCAGTGTGTGTGTGGGACCCGTACCCCAGTGAGAGTCAGTGTGTGTGTGGGACATGTACCCCAGTGAGAGTCAGTGTCTGTGGGACCCGTACCCCAGTGAGAGACAGTGTGTGTGGGACCCGTACCCCAGTGAGAGTCAGTGTGTGTGACACCCGTACCCCAGTGAGAGTCAGTGTATTTGTGGGACCCATACCCCAGTGTGAGTCAGAGTGTAAGTGGGACCCATTCCCCAGTGAGAGTCAGTGTGTGTGTGGGACCCGTACCCCAGTGAGTGTCAGTGTGTGTGGGACCCGTACCCCAGTGAGAGTCAGTGTGTGTGTGTGGGACCTGAACCCCAGTGAGAGTCAGTGTGTGTGTGTGGGACCCGTACCCCAGTGAGAGTCAGTGTGTGTGGGACCTGAACCCCAGTGAGAGTCAGTGTGTGTGGGACCCTTACCCCAGTGAGAGTCAGTGTGTGTGTGTGGGACCTGAACCCCAGTGAGAGTCACTGTGTGTGTGTGGGACCTGAACCCCAGTGAGAGTCAGTGTGTGTGGGACCCATACCCCAGTGAGAATCAGTGTGTGTGTGTGACCCGTACCCCAGTGAGAGTCAGTGTGTGTGTGGGACCCGACCCCAGTGAGAGTCAGTGTGTGTGTGGGACCCGGACCACAGTGAGAGTCAGTGTGTGCGACCCATACCCCAGTGAGAGTCAGTGTGTGTGTGGGACTCATACCCCAGTGAGAGTCAGTGTGTGTGGGACCCGTACCCCAGTGAGAGTCAGTGTGTGTGTGGGACCCGTACCCCAGTGAGAGTCAGTGTGTGTGTGTGACCCGTACCCCAGTGAGAGTCAGTGGGTGTGTGTGACCCGTACCCCAGTGAGAGTCAGTGTGTGTGTGGGACCCATACCCCAGTGCGAGTCAGTGTGTGTGTGGGACCCGTACCCCAGTGAGTGTCAGTGAGTGTGTGGGACCCGTACCTCAGTGAGAGTCAGTGTGTGTGTGGGACCGTACCCCAGTGAGAGTCAGTGTGTGTGTGTGACCCGTACCCCAGTGAGAGTCAGTGTGTGTGTGGGACCCGTACCCCAGTGAGAGTCAGTGTGTGTGTGGGACCCGTACCGCAGTGAGAGTCAGTGTGTGTGTGGGACCCGTACCCCAGTGAGAGTCAGTGTGTGTGTGGGACCCGTACCCCAGTGAGAGTCAGTGTGTGAGTGGGACCCATACCCCAGTGAGAGTCAGTGTGTGTGTGGGACCCGTACCCCAGTGAGAGTCAGTGTCTGTGGGACCCGTACCCCAGTGAGAGTCAGTGTACGTGGGACCCGTACCCCAGTGAGAGTCAGTGTGTGTGGCACCCGTATCCCAGTGAGAGTCAGTGTATTTGTGGGACCCATACCCCAGTGTGAGTCAGTGTGTGTGTGGGACCCATACCCCAGTGATAGTCAGTGTGTGTGTGGGACCCGTACCCCAGTGAGAGTCAGTGTGTGTGTGGGACCCGCACCCAGTGAGTGTCAGAGAGTGTGTGACCCGTAGCCCAGTGAGAGTCAGTGTGTGTGTGTGGGACCTGAACCCCAGTGTGAGTCAGTGTGTGCATGTGGGACCCAGACCCCAGTGAGAGTCAGTGTGTGTGTGTGGGACCTGAACCCCAGTGAGAGTCAGTGTGTGTGTGGGACCCGTACCCCAGTGAGAGTCAGTGTGTGTGACCCGTACCCCAGTGAGAGTCAGTGTGTGTGTGGGACTCATACCCCAGTGAGAGTCAGTGTGTGTGGGACCCGTACCCCAGTGAGAGTCAGTGTGTGTGTGGGACCCATACCCCAGTGAAAGTCAGTGTGTGTGTGCGACCTGTACCCCAGTGAGAGTCAGTGTCTGTGGGACCCGTACCCCAGTGAGAGTCAGTGTGTGTGGGACCCGTACCCCAGTGAGAGTCAGTGTGTGTGGCACCCGTATCCCAGTGAGAGTCAGTGTATTTGTGGGACCCATACCCCAGTGTGAGTCAGTGTGTGGGTGGGACCCATACCCCAGTGATACTCAGTGTGTGTGTGGGACCCGTACCCCAGTGAGAGTCAGTGTGTGTGTGTGGGACCTGAACCCCAGTGAGAGTCAGTGTGTGTATGTGGGACCTGCACCCCAGTGAGAGTCAGTGTGCGTGTGTCCCGTACACCAGTGAGAGTCAGTGTGTGTGTGGGACCCGTACCCAGTGAGAGTCAGTGTGTGTGGGACCCGTACCCCAGTGAGAGTCAGTGTGTGTGTCGGACCCGTACCCCAGTGAGAGTCAGTGTGTGTGTGGGACATGTACCCCAGTGAGAGTCAGTGTCTGTGGGACCCGTACCCCAGTGAGAGACAGTGTGTGTGGGACCCGTACCCCAGTGAGAGTCAGTGTGTGTGACACCCGTACCCCAGTGAGAGTCAGTGTATTTGTGGGACCCATACCCCAGTGTGAGTCAGTGTGTAAGTGGGACCCATTCCCCAGTGAGAGTCAGTGTGTGTGTGGGACCCGTACCCCAGTGAGTGTCAGTGTGTGTGGGACCCGTACCCCAGTGAGAGTCAGTGTGTGTGTGTGGGACCTGAACCCCAGTGAGAGTCAGTGTGTGTGTGTGGGACCCGTACCCCAGTGAGAGTCAGTGTGTGTGGGAACTGAACCCCAGTGAGAGTCAGTGTGTGTGGGACCCTTACCCCAGTGAGAGTCAGTGTGTGTGTGTGGGACCTGAACCCCAGTGAGAGTCAGTGTGTGTGGGACCATTACCCCAGTGAGAGTCAGTGTGTGTGTGTGACCCGTACCCCAGTGAGAGTCAGTGTGTGTGTGGGACCCGACCCCAGTGAGAGTCAGTGTGTGTGTGGGACCCGTACCACAGTGAGAGTCAGTGTGTGGGACCCATACCCCAGTGAGAGTCAGTGTGTGTGTGGGACTCATACCCCAGTGAGAGTCAGTGTGTGGGGGATCCGTACCCCAGTGAGAGTCAGTGTGTGTGTGGGACCCGTACCCCAGTGAGAGTCAGTGTGTGTGTGTGACCCGTACCCCAGTGAGAGTCAGTGTGTGTGTGTGACCCGTACCCCAGTGAGAGTCAGTGTGTGTGTGGGACCCATACCCCAGTGCGAGTCAGTGTGTGTGTGGGACCCGTACCCCAGTGAGAGTCAGTGAGTGTGTGAGACCCGTACCTCAGTGAGAGTCAGTGTGTGTGTGGGACCGTACCCCAGTGAGAGTCAGTGTGTGTGTGTGACCCGCACCCCAGTGAGAGTCAGTGTGTGAGTGGGACCCATACCCCAGTGAGAGTCAGTGTGTGTGTGGGACCCGTACCCCAGTGAGAGTCAGTGTCTGTGGGACCCGTACCCCAGTGAGAGTCAGTGTACGTGGGACCCGTACCCCAGTGAGAGTCAGTGTGTGTGGCACCCGTATCCCAGTGAGAGTCAGTGTATTTGTGGGACCCATACCCCAGTGTGAGTCAGTGTGTGTGTGGGACCCATACCCCAGTGATAGTCAGTGTGTGTGTGGGACCCGTACCCCAGTGAGAGTCAGTGTGTGTGTGGGACCCGCACCCAGTGAGTGTCAGAGAGTGTGTGACCCGTAGCCCAGTGAGAGTCAGTGTGTGTGTGTGGGACCTGAACCCCAGTGTGAGTCAGTGTGTGCATGTGGGACCCAGACCCCAGTGAGAGTCAGTGTGTGTGTGTGGGACCTGAACCCCAGTGAGAGTCAGTGTGTGTGTGGGACCCGTACCCCAGTGAGAGTCAGTGTGTGTGACCCGTACCCCAGTGAGAGTCAGTGTGTGTGTGGGACTCATACCCCAGTGAGAGTCAGTGTGTGTGGGACCCGTACCCCAGTGAGAGTCAGTGTGTGTGTGGGACCCATACCCCAGTGAAAGTCAGTGTGTGTGTGCGACCTGTACCCCAGTGAGAGTCAGTGTCTGTGGGACCCGTACCCCAGTGAGAGTCAGTGTGTGTGGGACCCGTACCCCAGTGAGAGTCAGTGTGTGTGGCACCCGTATCCCAGTGAGAGTCAGTGTATTTGTGGGACCCATACCCCAGTGTGAGTCAGTGTGTGGGTGGGACCCATACCCCAGTGATACTCAGTGTGTGTGTGGGACCCGTACCCCAGTGAGAGTCAGTGTGTGTGTGTGGGACCTGAACCCCAGTGAGAGTCAGTGTGTGTATGTGGGACCTGCACCCCAGTGAGAGTCAGTGTGCGTGTGTCCCGTACACCAGTGAGAGTCAGTGTGTGTGTGGGACCCGTACCCAGTGAGAGTCAGTGTGTGTGGGACCCGTACCCCAGTGAGAGTCAGTGTGTGTGTGGGACCCGTACCCCAGTGAGAGTCAGTGTGTGTGTGGGACATGTACCCCAGTGAGAGTCAGTGTCTGTGGGACCCGTACCCCAGTGAGAGACAGTGTGTGTGGGACCCGTACCCCAGTGAGAGTCAGTGTGTGTGACACCCGTACCCCAGTGAGAGTCAGTGTATTTGTGGGACCCATACCCCAGTGTGAGTCAGTGTGTAAGTGGGACCCATTCCCCAGTGAGAGTCAGTGTGTGTGTGGGACCCGTACCCCAGTGAGTGTCAGTGTGTGTGGGACCCGTACCCCAGTGAGAGTCAGTGTGTGTGTGTGGGACCTGAACCCCAGTGAGAGTCAGTGTGTGTGTGTGGGACCCGTACCCCAGTGAGAGTCAGTGTGTGTGGGAACTGAACCCCAGTGAGAGTCAGTGTGTGTGGGACCCTTACCCCAGTGAGAGTCAGTGTGTGTGTGTGGGACCTGAACCCCAGTGAGAGTCAGTGTGTGTGGGACCATTACCCCAGTGAGAGTCAGTGTGTGTGTGTGACCCGTACCCCAGTGAGAGTCAGTGTGTGTGTGGGACCCGACCCCAGTGAGAGTCAGTGTGTGTGTGGGACCCGTACCACAGTGAGAGTCAGTGTGTGGGACCCATACCCCAGTGAGAGTCAGTGTGTGTGTGGGACTCATACCCCAGTGAGAGTCAGTGTGTGGGGGATCCGTACCCCAGTGAGAGTCAGTGTGTGTGTGGGACCCGTACCCCAGTGAGAGTCAGTGTGTGTGTGTGACCCGTACCCCAGTGAGAGTCAGTGTGTGTGTGTGACCCGTACCCCAGTGAGAGTCAGTGTGTGTGTGGGACCCATACCCCAGTGCGAGTCAGTGTGTGTGTGGGACCCGTACCCCAGTGAGAGTCAGTGAGTGTGTGAGACCCGTACCTCAGTGAGAGTCAGTGTGTGTGTGGGACCGTACCCCAGTGAGAGTCAGTGTGTGTGTGTGACCCGCACCCCAGTGAGAGTCAGTGTGTGTGTGGGACCCGTACCCCAGTGAGAGTCAGTGTGTGTGTGGGACCCGTACCCCAGTGAGAGTCAGTGTGTGTGTGGGACCCGTACCCCAGTGAGAGTCAGTGTGTGTGTGGGACCCGTACTCCAGTGAGAGTCAGTGTGTGTGTGGGACCCGTACCCCAGTGAGAGTCAGTGTGTGTGGGACCCATACCCCAGTGAGAGTCAGTGTGTGTGTGTGACCCGTACCCCAGTGAGAGTCAGTGTGTGTGTGGGACCCGACCCCAGTGAGAGTCAGTGTGTGTGTGGGACCCGTACCCCAGTGAGAGTCAGTGTGTGTGACCCGTACCCCAGTGAGAGTCAGTGTGTGTGTGGGACTCATACCCCAGTGAGAGTCAGTGTGTGTGGGACCCGTACCCCAGTGAGAGTCAGTGTGTGTGTGGGACCCATACCCCAGTGAGAGTCAGTGTGTGTGTGGGACCCGTACCCCAGTGAGAGTCAGTGTCTGTGGGACCCGTACCCCAGTGAGAGTCAGTGTGTGTGGCACCCGTATCCCAGTGAGAGTCAGTGTATTTGTGGGACCCATACCCCAGTGTGAGTCAGTGGGTGTGTGGGACCCATACCCCAGTGATAGTCAGTGTGTGTGTGGGACCCGTACCCCAGTGAGAGTCAGTGTGTGTGTGGGACCCGCACCCAGTGAGTGTCAGAGTGTGTGTGACCCGTAGCCCAGTGACAGTCAGTGTGTGTGTGTGGGACCTGAACCCCAGTGAGAGTCAGTGTGTGTTATGTGGGACCCAGACCCCAGTGAGTGTCAGTGTGTGTGTGTGGGACCTGAACCCCAGTGAGAGTCAGTGTGTGTGTGTAAGACCTGTACCCCAGTGAGAGTCAGTGTGCGTGTGTCCCGTACACCAGTGAGAGTCAGTGTGTGTGTGTGACCCGTACCCCAGTGAGAGTCAGTGTGTGTGTGTGGGACCTGAACCCCAGTGAGAGTCAGTGTGTGTGTGTGGGACCCGTACCCCAGTGAGAGTCAGTGTGTGTGGGACCTGAACCCCAGTGAGAGTCAGTGTGTGTGGGACCCTTACCCCAGTGAGAGTCAGTGTGTGTGTGTGGGACCTGAACCCCAGTGAGATTCAGTGTGTGTGGGACCCATACCCCAGTGAGAGTCAGTGTGTGTGTGTGACCCGTACCCCAGTGAGAGTCAGTGTGTGTGTGGGACCCGACCCCAGTGAGAGTCAGTGTGTGTGTGGGACCCGTACCACAGTGAGAGTCAGTGTGTGGGACCCATACCCCAGTGAGAGTCAGTGTGTGTGTGGGACTCATACCCCAGTGAGAGTCAGTGTGTGGGGGACCCGTACCCCAGTGAGAGTCAGTGTGTGTGTGGGACCCGTACCCCAGTGAGAGTCAGTGTGTGTGTGTGACCCGTACCCCAGTGAGAGTCAGTGTGTGTGTGGGACCCATACCCCAGTGCGAGTCTGTGTGTGTGTGGGACCCGTACCCCAGTGAGAGTCAGTGAGTGTGTGGGACCCGTACCTCAGTGAGAGTCAGTGTGTGTGTGGGACCGTACCCCAGTGAGAGTCAGTGTGTGTGTGTGACCCGCACCCCAGTGAGAGTCAGTGTGTGTGTGGGACCCGTACCCCAGTGAGAGTCAGTGTGTGTGTGGGACCCGTACCCCAGTGAGAGTCAGTGTGTGTGTGGGACCCGTACCCCAGTGAGAGTCAGTGTGTGTGTGGGACCCGTATCCCAGTGAGAGTCAGTGTGTGTGTGGGACCCGTACCCCAGTGAGAGTCAGTGTGTGTGGGACCCATACCCCAGTGAGAGTCAGTGTGTGTGTGTGACCCGTACCCCAGTGAGAGTCAGTGTGTGTGTGGGACCCGACCCCAGTGAGAGTCAGTGTGTGTGTGGGACCCGTACCCCAGTGAGAGTCAGTGTGTGTGACCCGTACCCCAGTGAGAGTCAGTGTGTGTGTGGGACTCATACCCCAGTGAGAGTCAGTGTGTGTGGGACCCGTACCCCAGTGAGAGTCAGTGTGTGTGTGGGACCCATACCCCAGTGAGAGTCAGTGTGTGTGTGGGACCCGTACCCCAGTGAGAGTCAGTGTCTGTGGGACCCGTACACCAGTGAGAGTCAGTGTGTGTGGCACCCGTATCCCAGTGAGAGTCAGTGTATTTGTGGGACCCATACCCCAGTGTGAGTCAGTGTGTGTGTGGGACCCATACCCCAGTGATAGTCAGTGTGTGTGTGGGACCCGTACCCCAGTGAGAGTCAGTGTGTGTGTGGGACCCGCACCCAGTGAGTGTCAGTGTGTGTGTGACCCGTAGCCCAGTGAGAGTCAGTGTGTGTGTGTGGGACCTGAACCCCAGTGAGAGTCAGTGTGTGTTATGTGGGACCCAGACCCCAGTGAGTGTCAGTGTGTGTGTGTGCGACCTGAACCCCAGTGAGAGTCAGTGTGTGTGTGTGGGACCTGTACCCCAGTGAGAGTCAGTGTGCGTGTGTCCCGTACACCAGTGAGAGTCAGTGTGTGTGTGTGACCCGTACCCCAGTGAGAGTCAGTGTGTGTGGGACCCGTACACCAGTGAGAGTCAGTGAGTGTGAGACCCCTACCCCAGTGAGAGTCAGTGTGTGTGGGACACGTACCCCAGTGAGAGTCAGTGTATTTGTGGGACCCATACCCCAGTGTGAGTCAGTGTGTGTGTGGGACCCATTCCCCAGTGAGAGTCAGTGTGTGTGTGGGACCCGTACCCCAGTGAGTGTCAGTGTGTGTGGGACCCGTACCCCAGTGAGAGTCAGTGTGTGTGTGTGGGACCTGAACCCCAGTGAGAGTCAGTGTGTGTGTGGGACCTGTACCCCAGTGAGAGTCAGTGTGTGTGTGTCCCGTACACCAGTGAGAGTCAGTTTGTGTGTGGGACCCGTACCCCAGTGAGAGTCAGTGTGTGTGAGACCCGTACCCCAGTGAGTGTCAGTGTGTGTGGGACCCGTACCCCAGTGAGAGTCAGTGTGTGTGTGTCCCGTACACCAGTGAGAGTCAGTGTCTGTGGGACCCGTACCCCAGTGAGAGTCAGTGTGTGTGGGACCCGTACCCCAGTGAGAGTCAGTGTGTGTGGCACCCGTACCCCAGTGAGAGTCAGTGTGTGTGGCACCCGTACCCAAGTGAGAGTCAGTGTATTTGTGGGACCCATACCCCAGTGTGAGTCAGTGTGTGTGTGGGACCCATTCCCCAGTGAGAGTCAGTGTGTGTGTGGGACCCGTACCCCAGTGAGTGTCAGTGTGTGTGTGACCCGTACCCCATTGAGAGTCAGTGTGTTTGTGTGGGACCTGAACCCCAGTGAGAGTCAGTGTGTGTGTGGGACCCGTACCCCAGTGAGAGTCAGTGTGTGTGTGTCCCGTACACCAGTGAGAGTCAGTGTGTGTGTGGGACCCATACCCCAGTGATAGTCAGTGTGTGTGTGGGACCCGTACCCCAGTGAGTGTCAGTGTGTGTGGGACCCATACCCCAGTGAGAGTCAGTGTGAGTGGGACCTGAACCCCAGTGAGAGTCAGTGTGTGTGGGACCCGTACCCCAGTGAGAGTCAGTGTGTGTGGGACCCATACCCCAGTGAGAGTCAGTGTGTGTGTGTCCCGTACACCAATGAGAGTCAGTGTGTGTGTGGGACCCATACCCCAGTGAGAGTCAGTGTGTGTGTGTGACCCGTACCCCAGTGAGAGTCAGTGTGTGTGTGGGACCCGACCCCAGTGAGAGTCAGTGTGAGTGTGGGACCCGTACCCCAGTGAGAGTCAGTGTGTGTGTGGGACTCATACCCCAGTGAGAGTCAGTGTGTGTGTGACCCGTACCCCAGTGAGAGTCAGTGTGTGTGTGGGACTCATACCCCAGTGAGAGTCAGTGTGTGTGGGACCCGTATCCCAGTGAGAGTCAGTGTGTGTGTGGGACCCGTACCCCAGTGAGAGTCAGTGTCTGTGGGACCCGTACCCCAGTGAGAGTCAGTGTCTGTGGGACCCGTCCCCCAGTGAGAGTCAGTGTGTGTGGGACCCGTACCCCAGTGAGAGTCAGTGTGAGTGGCACCCGTATCCCAGTGAGAGTCAGTGTATTTGTGGGACCCATACCCCAGTGTGAGTCAGTGTGTGTGTGGGACCCGTACCCCAGTGATAGTCAGTGTTTGTGTGGGACCCGTACCCCAGTGAGAGTCAGTGTGTGTGTGGGACCCGCACCCCAGTGAGTGTCAGTGTGTGTGGGACCCGTACCCCAGTGAGAGTCAGTGTGTGTGTGTGGGACCTGAACCCCAGTGAGAGTCAGTGTGTGTATGTGGGACCTGTACCCCAGTGAGAGTAAGTGTAGGTGTGTGGGACCTGAACCCCAGTGAGAGTCAGTGTGTGTGGGACCCATACCTCAGTGAGAGTCAGTGTGTGTGTGTCCCGTACACCAGTGAGAGTCAGTGTGTGTGTGGGACCCATACCCCAGTGATAGTCAGTGTGTGTGTGGGACCCGTACTCCAGTGAGTGTCAGTGTGTGTGGGACCCATACCCGAGTGAGAGTCAGTGTGTGTGCGTGGGACCTGAACCCCAGTGAGAGTCAGTGTGTGTGGGACCCGTACCCCAGTGAGAGTCAGTGTGTGTGTGTCCCGTAAACCAGTGAGAGTCAGTGTGTGTGTGGGACCCGTACCCCAGTGAGAGTCAGTGTGTGTGGGACCCGTACCCCAGTGAGAGTCAGTGTGTGTGGGACCCATACCCCAGTGAGAGTCAGTGTGTGTGTGTCCCGTACACCAATGAGAGTCAGTGTGTGTGTGGGACCCGTACCCAGTGAGAGTCAGTGTGTGTGGGACCCGTACCCCAGTGAGAGTCAGTGTGTGTGTGGGACCCGTACCCCAGTGAGAGTCAGTGTGTGTGTGGGACATGTACCCCAGTGAGAGTCAGTGTCTGTGGGACCCGTACCCCAGTGAGAGACAGTGTGTGTGGGACCCGTACCCCAGTGAGAGTCAGTGTGTGTGACACCCGTACCCCAGTGAGAGTCAGTGTATTTGTGGGACCCATACCCCAGTGTGAGTCAGAGTGTAAGTGGGACCCATTCCCCAGTGAGAGTCAGTGTGTGTGTGGGACCCGTACCCCAGTGAGTGTCAGTGTGTGTGGGACCCGTACCCCAGTGAGAGTCAGTGTGTGTGTGTGGGACCTGAACCCCAGTGAGAGTCAGTGTGTGTGTGTGGGACCCGTACCCCAGTGAGAGTCAGTGTGTGTGGGACCTGAACCCCAGTGAGAGTCAGTGTGTGTGGGACCCTTACCCCAGTGAGAGTCAGTGTGTGTGTGTGGGACCTGAACCCCAGTGAGAGTCACTGTGTGTGTGTGGGACCTGAACCCCAGTGAGAGTCAGTGTGTGTGGGACCCATACCCCAGTGAGAGTCAGTGTGTGTGTGTGACCCGTACCCCAGTGAGAGTCAGTGTGTGTGTGGGACCCGACCCCAGTGAGAGTCAGTGTGTGTGTGGGACCCGTACCACAGTGAGAGTCAGTGTGTGGGACCCATACCCCAGTGAGAGTCAGTGTGTGTGTGGGACTCATACCCCAGTGAGAGTCAGTGTGTGTGGGACCCGTACCCCAGTGAGAGTCAGTGTGTGTGTGGGACCCGTACCCCAGTGAGAGTCAGTGTGTGTGTGTGACCCGTACCCCAGTGAGAGTCAGTGGGTGTGTGTGACCCGTACCCCAGTGAGAGTCAGTGTGTGTGTGGGACCCATACCCCAGTGCGAGTCAGTGTGTGTGTGGGACCCGTACCCCAGTGAGAGTCAGTGAGTGTGTGGGACCCGTACCTCAGTGAGAGTCAGTGTGTGTGTGGGACCGTACCCCAGTGAGAGTCAGTGTGTGTGTGTGACCCGTACCCCAGTGAGAGTCAGTGTGTGTGTGGGACCCGTACCCCAGTGAGAGTCAGTGTGTGTGTGGGACCCGTACCGCAGTGAGAGTCAGTGTGTGTGTGGGACCCGTACCCCAGTGAGAGTCAGTGTGTGTGTGGGGCCCGTACCCCAGTGAGAGTCAGTCTGTGTGTGGGACCCGTACCCCAGTGAGAGTCAGTGTGTGTGGGACCCATACCCCAGTGAGAGTCAGTGTGTGTGTGTGACCCGTACCCCAATGAGAGTCAGTGTGTGTGTGGGACCCGACCCCAGTGAGAGTCAGTGTGTGTGTGGGACCCGTACCCCAGTGAGAGTCAGTGTGTGTGACCCGTACCCCAGTGAGAGTCAGTGTGTGTGTGGGACTCATACCCCAGTGAGAGTCAGTGTGTGTGGGACCCGTACCCCAGTGAGAGTCAGTGTGTGTGTGGGACCCATACCCCAGTGAGAGTCAGTGTGTGTGTGGGACCCGTACCCCAGTGAGAGTCAGTGTCTGTGGGACCCGTACCCCAGTGAGAGTCAGTGTATGTGGGACCCGTACCCCAGTGAGAGTCAGTGTGTGTGGCACCCGTATCCCAGTGAGAGTCAGTGTATTTGTGGGACCCATACCCCAGTGTGAGTCAGTGTGTGTGTGGGACACATACCCCAGTGATAGTCAGTGTGTGTGTGGGACCCGTACCCCAGTGAGAGTCAGGGTGTGTGTGGGACCCGCACCCAGTGAGTGTCAGAGTGTGTGTGACCCGTAGCCCAGTGAGAGTCAGTGTGTGTGTGTGTGGGACCTGAACCCCAGTGAGAGTCAGTGTGTGTTATGTGGGACCCAGACCCCAGTGAGAGTCAGTGTGTGTGTGTGGGACCTGAACCCCAGTGAGAGTCAGTGTGTGTGTGTGGGACCTGTACCCCAGTGAGAGTCAGTGTGCATGTGTCCCGTACACCAGTGAGAGTCAGTGTGTGTGTGTGACCCGTACCCCAGTGAGAGTCAGTGTGTGTGGGACCCGTACACCAGTGAGAGTCAGTGAGTGTGAGACCCCTACCCCAGTGAGAGTCAGTGTGTGTGGGACACGTACCCCAGTGAGAGTCAGTGTGTGTGTGGGACCCGTACCCCAGTGAGAGTCAGTGTGTGTGGGACCCGTACCCCAGTGATAGTCAGTGTGTGTGTGGGACCCGTACCCCAGTGAGAGTCAGTGTGTGTGGCACCCGTACCCCAGTGAGAGTCAGTGTATTTGTGGGACCCATACCCCAGTGTGAGTCAGTGTGTGTGTGGGACCCATTCCCCAGTGAGAGTCAGTGTGTGTGTGGGACCCGTACCCCAGTGAGTGTCAGTGTGTGTGGGACCCGTACCCCAGTGAGAGTCAGTGTGTGTGTGTGGGACCTGAACCCCAGTGAGAGTCAGTGTGTGTGTGGGACCTGTACCCCAGTGAGAGTCAGTGTGTGTGTGTCCCGTACACCAGTGAGAGTCAGTTTGTGTGTGGGACCCGTACCCCAGTGAGAGTCAGTGTGTGTGAGACCCGTACCCCAGTGAGTGTCAGTGTGTGTGGGACCCGTACCCCAGTGAGAGTCAGTGTGTGTGTGTCCCGTACACCAGTGAGAGTCAGTGTCTGTGGGACCCGTACCCCAGTGAGAGTCAGTGTGTGTGGGACCCGTACCCCAGTGAGAGTCAGTGTGTGTGGCACCCGTACCCCAGTGAGAGTCAGTGTGTGTGGCACCCGTACCCAAGTGAGAGTCAGTGTATTTGTGGGACCCATACCCCAGTGTGAGTCAGTGTGTGTGTGGGACCCATTCCCCAGTGAGAGTCAGTGTGTGTGTGGGACCCGTACCCCAGTGAGTGTCAGTGTGTGTGGGACCCGTACCCCATTGAGAGTCAGTGTGTTTGTGTGGGACCTGAACCCCAGTGAGAGTCAGTGTGTGTGTGGGACCCGTACCCCAGTGAGAGTCAGTGTGTGTGTGTCCCGTACACCAGTGAGAGTCAGTGTGTGTGTGGGACCCATACCCCAGTGATAGTCAGTGTGTGTGTGGGACCCGTACCCCAGTGAGTGTCAGTGTGTGTGGGACCCATACCCCAGTGAGAGTCAGTGTGAGTGGGACCTGAACCCCAGTGAGAGTCAGTGTGTGTGGGACCCGTACCCCAGTGAGAGTCAGTGTGTGTGGGACCCATACCCCAGTGAGAGTCAGTGTGTGTGTGTCCCGTACACCAATGAGAGTCAGTGTGTGTGTGGGACCCATACCCCAGTGAGAGTCAGTGTGTGTGTGTGACCCGTACCCCAGTGAGAGTCAGTGTGTGTGTGGGACCCGACCCCAGTGAGAGTCAGTGTGAGTGTGGAACCCGTACCCCAGTGAGAGTCAGTGTGTGTGTGGGACTCATACCCCAGTGAGAGTCAGTGTGTGTGTGACCCGTACCCCAGTGAGAGTCAGTGTGTGTGTGGGACTCATACCCCAGTGAGAGTCAGTGTGTGTGGGGACCCGTACCCCAGTGAGAGTCAGTGTGTGTGTGGGACCCATACCCCAGTGAGAGTGAGTGTGTGTGTGGGACCCGTACCCCAGTGAGAGTCAGTGTCTGTGGGGACCCGTCCCCCAGTGAGAGTCAGTGTGTGTGGGACCCGTACCCCAGTGAGAGTCAGTGTGAGTGGCACCCGTATCCCAGTGAGAGTCAGTGTATTTGTGGGACCCATACCCCAGTGTGAGTCAGTGTGTGTGTGGGACCCGTACCCCAGTGATAGTCAGTGTGTGTGTGGGACCCGTACCCCAGTGAGAGTCAGTGTGTGTGTGGGACCCGCACCCCAGTGAGTGTCAGTGTGTGTGGGACCCGTACCCCAGTGAGAGTCAGTGTGTGTGTGTGGGACCTGAACCCCAGTGAGAGTCAGTGTGTGTATGTGGGACCTGTACCCCAGTGAGAGTCAGTGTAGGTGTGTGGGACCTGAACCCCAGTGAGAGTCAGTGTGTGTGGGACCCATACCTCAGTGAGAGTCAGTGTGTGTGTGTCCCGTACACCAGTGAGAGTCAGTGTGTGTGTGGGACCCATACCCCAGTGATAGTCAGTGTGTGTGTGGGACCCGTACCCCAGTGAGTGTCAGTGTGTGTGGGACCCATACCCGAGTGAGAGTCAGTGTGTGTGTGTGGGACCTGAACCCCAGTGAGAGTCAGTGTGTGTGGGACCCGTACCCCAGTGAGAGTCAGTGTGTGTGTGTCCCGTAAACCAGTGAGAGTCAGTGTGTGTGTGGGACCCGTACCCCAGTGAGAGTCAGTGTGTGTGGGACCCGTACCCCAGTGAGAGTCAGTGTGTGTGGGACCCATACCCCAGTGAGAGTCAGTGTGTGTGTGTCCCGTACACCAATGAGAGTCAGTGTGTGTGTGGGACCCATACCCCAGTGAGAGTCAGTGTGTGTGTGTGACCCGTACCCCAGTGAGAGTCAGTGTGTGTGTGGGAGCCGACCCCAGTGAGGGTCAGTGTGTGTGTGGGACCCGTACCCCAGTGAGAGTCAGTGTGTGTGACCCGTACCCCAGTGAGAGTCAGTGTGTGTGTGGGACTCATACCCCAGTGAGAGTCAGTGTGTGTGTGACCCATACCCCAGTGAGAGTCAGTGTGTGTGTGGGACCCATACCCCAGTGAAAGTCAGTGTGTGTGTGCGACCCGTACCCCAGTGAGAGTCAGTGTCTGTGGGACCCGTACCCCAGTGAGAGTCAGTGTGTGTGGCACCCGTATCCCAGTGAGAGTCAGTGTATTTGTGGGACCCATACCCCAGTGTGAGTCAGTGTGTGGGTGGGACCCATACCCCAGTGATACTCAGTGTGTGTGTGGGACCCGTACCCCAGTGAGAGTCAGTGTGTGTGTGTGGGACCTGAACCCCAGTGAGAGTCAGTGTGTGTATGTGGGACCTGCACCCCAGTGAGAGTCAGTGTGCGTGTGTCCCGTACACCAGTGAGAGTCAGTGTGTGTGTGGGACCCGTACCCAGTGAGAGTCAGTGTGTGTGGGACCCGTAACCCAGTGAGAGTCAGTGTGTGTGAGACCCGTACCCCAGTGAGAGTCAGTGTGTGTGGGACCCGTACCCCAGTGAGAGTCAGTGTGTGTGTGGGACCCGTACCCCAGTGAGAGTCAGTGTGTGTGGGACCCGTACCCCAGTGAGAGTCAGTGTGTGTGGGTCCATACCCCAGTGAGAGTCAGTGTGTGTGTGCCCCGTACACCAATGAGAGTCAGTGCGTGTGTGGGACCCATACCCCAGTGAGAGTCAGTGTGTGTGTGTGACCCGTACCCCAGTGAGAGTCAGTGTGTGTGTGGGACCCGTACCCCAGTGAGAGTCAGTGTCTGTGGGACCCGTACCCCAGTGAGAGTCAGTGTGTGTGGCACCCGTACCCCAGTGAGAGTCAGTGTGTGTGGCACCCATACCCCAGTGAGAGTCAGTGTGTGTGGCACCCGTACCCCAGTGAGAGTCAGTGTATTTGTGGGACCCATACCCCAGTGTGAGTCAGTGTGTGTGTGGGACCCATTCCCCAGTGAGAGTCAGTGTGAGTGTGGGACCCGTACCCCAGTGAGTGTCAGTGTGTGTGGGACCCGTACCCCAGTGAGTGTCAGTGTGTGTGGGACCCGTACCCCAGTGAGAGTCAGAGTGTGTGTGTGGGACCTGAACCCCAGTGAGAGTCAGTGTGTGTGTGGGACCTGTACCCGAGTGAGAGTCAGTGTGTGTGTGTCCCGTACACCAGTGAGAGTCAGTGTCTGTGGGACCCGTACCCCATTGAGAGTCAGTGTGTGTGGGACCCGTACCCCAGTGAGAGTCAGTGTGTGTGGCACCCGTACCCCAGTGAGAGTCAGTGCGTGTGTGGGACCCGTACCCCAGTGAGAGTCAGTGTGTGTGGGACCCATACCCAGTGAGAGTCAGTGTGTGTGTGTGACCCGTACCCCAGTGAGAGTCAGTGTGTGTGTGGGACCCGACCCCAGTGAGAGTCAGTGTGAGTGTGGGACCCGTACCCCAGTGAGAGTCAGTGTGTGTGTGGGACTCATACCCCAGTGAGAGTCAGTGTGTGTGTGACCCGTACCCCAGTGAGAGTCAGTGTGTGTGTGGGACTCATACCCCAGTGAGAGTCAGTGTGTGTGGGACCCGTACCCCAGTGAGAGTCAGTGTGTGTGTGGGGACCCGTACCCCAGTGAGAGTCAGTGTCTGTGGGACCCGTACCCCAGTGAGAGTCAGTGTCTGTGGGACCCGTCCCCCAGTGAGAGTCAGTGTGTGTGGGACCCGTACCCCAGTGAGAGTCAGTGTGAGTGGCACCCGTATCCCAGTGAGAGTCAGTGTATTTGTGGGACCCATACCCCAGTGTGAGTCAGTGTGTGTGTGGGACCCGTACCCCAGTGATAGTCAGTGTTTGTGTGGGACCCGTACCCCAGTGAGAGTCAGTGTGTGTGTGGGACCCGCACCCCAGTGAGTGTCAGTGTGTGTGGGACCCGTACCCCAGTGAGAGTCAGTGTGTGCTGTGTGGGACCTGAACCCCAGTGAGAGTCAGTGTGTGTATGTGGGACCTGTACCCCAGTGAGAGTCAGTGTAGGTGTGTGGGACCTGAACCCCAGTGAGAGTCAGTGTGTGTGGGACCCATACCTCAGTGAGAGTCAGTGTGTGTGTGTCCGTACACCAGTGAGAGTCAGTGTGTGTGTGGGACCCATACCCCAGTGATAGTCAGTGTGTGTGTGGGACCCGTACCCCAGTGAGTGTCAGTGTGTGTGGGACCCATACCCGAGTGAGAGTCAGTGTGTGTGCGTGGGACCTGAACCCCAGTGAGAGTCAGTGTGTGTGGGACCCGTACCCCAGTGAGAGTCAGTGTGTGTGTGTCCCGTAAACAGTGAGAGTCAGTGTGTGTGTGGGACCCGTACCCCAGTGAGAGTCAGTGTGTGTGGGACCCGTACCCCAGTGAGAGTCAGTGTGTGTGGGACCCATACCCCAGTGAGAGTCAGTGTGTGTGTGTCCCGTACACCAATGAGAGTCAGTGTGTGTGTGGGACCCGTACCCAGTGAGAGTCAGTGTGTGTGGGACCCCGACCCCAGTGAGAGTCAGTGTGTGTGTGGGACCCGTACCCCAGTGAGAGTCGAGTGTGTGTGTGGGACATGTACCCCAGTGAGAGTCAGTGTCTGTGGGACCCGTACCCCAGTGAGAGACAGTGTGTGTGGGACCCGTACCCCAGTGAGAGTCAGTGTGTGTGACACCCGTACCCCAGTGAGAGTCAGTGTATTTGTGGGACCCATACCCCAGTGTGAGTCAGAGTGTAAGTGGGACCCATTCCCCAGTGAGAGTCAGTGTGTGTGTGGGACCCGTACCCCAGTGAGTGTCAGTGTGTGTGGGACCCGTACCCCAGTGAGAGTCAGTGTGTGTGTGTGGGACCTGAACCCCAGTGAGAGTCAGTGTGTGTGTGTGGGACCCGTACCCCAGTGAGAGTCAGTGTGTGTGGGACCTGAACCCAGTGAGAGTCAGTGTGTGTGGGACCCTTACCCCAGTGAGAGTCAGTGTGTGTGTGTGGGACCTGAACCCCAGTGAGAGTCACTGTGTGTGTGTGGGGACCTGAACCCCAGTGAGAGTCAGTGTGTGTGGGGACCCATACCCCAGTGAGAGTCAGTGTGTGTGTGTGACCCGTACCCCAGTGAGAGTCAGTGTGTGTGTGGGACCCCGACCCCAGTGAGAGTCAGTGTGTGTGTGGGACCCGTACCACAGTGAGAGTCAGTGTGTGGGACCCATACCCCAGTGAGAGTCAGTGTGTGTGTGGGACTCATACCCCAGTGAGAGTCAGTGTGTGTGGGACCCGTACCCCAGTGAGAGTCAGTGTGTGTGTGGGACCCGTACCCCAGTGAGAGTCAGTGTGTGTGTGTGACCCGTACCCCAGTGAGAGTCAGTGGGTGTGTGTGACCCGTACCCCAGTGAGAGTCAGTGTGTGTGTGGGACCCATACCCCAGTGCGAGTCAGTGTGTGTGTGGGACCCGTACCCCAGTGAGAGTCAGTGAGTGTGTGGGACCCGTACCTCAGTGAGAGTCAGTGTGTGTGTGGGACCGTACCCCAGTGAGAGTCAGTGTGTGTGTGTGACCCGTACCCCAGTGAGAGTCAGTGTGTGTGTGGGACCCGTACCCCAGTGAGAGTCAGTGTGTGTGTGGGACCCGTACCGCAGTGAGAGTCAGTGTGTGTGTGGGACCCGTACCCCAGTGAGAGTCAGTGTGTGTGTGGGGCCCGTACCCCAGTGAGAGTCAGTCTGTGTGTGGGACCCGTACCCCAGTGAGAGTCAGTGTGTGTGGGACCCATACCCCAGTGAGAGTCAGTGTGTGTGTGTGACCCGTACCCCAATGAGAGTCAGTGTGTGTGTGGGACCCGACCCCAGTGAGAGTCAGTGTGTGTGTGGGACCCGTACCCCAGTGAGAGTCAGTGTGTGTGACCCGTACCCCAGTGAGAGTCAGTGTGTGTGTGGGACTCATACCCCAGTGAGAGTCAGTGTGTGTGGGACCCGTACCCCAGTGAGAGTCAGTGTGTGTGTGGGACCCATACCCCAGTGAGAGTCAGTGTGTGTGTGGGACCCGTACCCCAGTGAGAGTCAGTGTCTGTGGGACCCGTACCCCAGTGAGAGTCAGTGTATGTGGGACCCGTACCCCAGTGAGAGTCAGTGTGTGTGGCACCCGTATCCCAGTGAGAGTCAGTGTATTTGTGGGACCCATACCCCAGTGTGAGTCAGTGTGTGTGTGGGACCCATACCCCAGTGATAGTCAGTGTGTGTGTGGGACCCGTACCCCAGTGAGAGTCAGGGTGTGTGTGGGACCCGCACCCAGTGAGTGTCAGAGTGTGTGTGACCCGTAGCCCAGTGAGAGTCAGTGTGTGTGTGTGTGGGACCTGAACCCCAGTGAGAGTCAGTGTGTGTTATGTGGGACCCAGACCCCAGTGAGAGTCAGTGTGTGTGTATGGGACCTGAACCCCAGTGAGAGTCAGTGTGTGTGTGTGGGACCTGTACCCCAGTGAGAGTCAGTGTGCATGTGTCCCGTACACCAGTGAGAGTCAGTGTGTGTGTGTGACCCGTACCCCAGTGAGAGTCAGTGTGTGTGGGACCCGTACACCAGTGAGAGTCAGTGAGTGTGAGACCCCTACCCCAGTGAGAGTCAGTGTGTGTGGGACACGTACCCCAGTGAGAGTCAGTGTGTGTGTGGGACCCGTACCCCAGTGAGAGTCAGTGTGTGTGGGACCCGTACCCCAGTGATAGTCAGTGTGTGTGTGGGACCCGTACCCCAGTGAGAGTCAGTGTGTGTGGCACCCGTACCCCAGTGAGAGTCAGTGTATTTGTGGGACCCATACCCCAGTGTGAGTCAGTGTGTGTGTGGGACCCATTCCCCAGTGAGAGTCAGTGTGTGTGTGGGACCCGTACCCCAGTGAGTGTCAGTGTGTGTGGGACCCGTACCCCAGTGAGAGTCAGTGTGTGTGTGTGGGACCTGAACCCCAGTGAGAGTCAGTGTGTGTGTGGGACCTGTACCCCAGTGAGAGTCAGTGTGTGTGTGTCCCGTACACCAGTGAGAGTCAGTTTGTGTGTGGGACCCGTACCCCAGTGAGAGTCAGTGTGAGTGAGACCCGTACCCCAGTGAGTGTCAGTGTGTGTGGGACCCGTACCCCAGTGAGAGTCAGTGTGTGTGTGTCCCGTACACCAGTGAGAGTCAGTGTCTGTGGGACCCGTACCCCAGTGAGAGTCAGTGTGTGTGGGACCCGTACCCCAGTGAGAGTCAGTGTGTGTGGCACCCGTACCCCAGTGAGAGTCAGTGTGTGTGGCACCCGTACCCAAGTGAGAGTCAGTGTATTTGTGGGACCCATACCCCAGTGTGAGTCAGTGTGTGTGTGGGACCCATTCCCCAGTGAGAGTCAGTGTGTGTGTGGGACCCGTACCCCAGTGAGTGTCAGTGTGTGTGGGACCCGTACCCCATTGAGAGTCAGTGTGTTTGTGTGGGACCTGAACCCCAGTGAGAGTCAGTGTGTGTGTGGGACCCGTACCCCAGTGAGAGTCAGTGTGTGTGTGTCCCGTACACCAGTGAGAGTCAGTGTGTGTGTGGGACCCATACCCCAGTGATAGTCAGTGTGTGTGTGGGACCCGTACCCCAGTGAGTGTCAGTGTGTGTGGGACCCATACCCCAGTGAGAGTCAGTGTGAGTGGGACCTGAACCCCAGTGAGAGTCAGTGTGTGTGGGACCCGTACCCCAGTGAGAGTCAGTGTGTGTGGGACCCATACCCCAGTGAGAGTCAGTGTGTGTGTGTCCCGTACACCAATGAGAGTCAGTGTGTGTGTGGGACCCATACCCCAGTGAGAGTCAGTGTGTGTGTGTGACCCGTACCCCAGTGAGAGTCAGTGTGTGTGTGGGACCCGACCCCAGTGAGAGTCAGTGTGAGTGTGGGACCCGTACCCCAGTGAGAGTCAGTGTGTGTGTGGGACTCATACCCCAGTGAGAGTCAGTGTGTGTGTGACCCGTACCCCAGTGAGAGTCAGTGTGTGTGTCGGACTCATACCCCAGTGAGAGTCAGTGTGTGTGGGACCCGTACCCCAGTGAGAGTCAGTGTGTGTGTGGGACCCATACCCCAGTGAGAGTGAGTGTGTGTGTGGGACCCGTACCCCAGTGAGAGTCAGTGTCTGTGGGACCCGTCCCCCAGTGAGAGTCAGTGTGTGTGGGACCCGTACCCCAGTGAGAGTCAGTGTGAGTGGCACCCGTATCCCAGTGAGAGTCAGTGTATTTGTGGGACCCATACCCCAGTGTGAGTCAGTGTGTGTGTGGGACCCGTACCCCAGTGATAGTCAGTGTGTGTGTGGGACCCGTACCCCAGTGAGAGTCAGTGTGTGTGTGGGACCCGCACCCCAGTGAGTGTCAGTGTGTGTGGGACCCGTACCCCAGTGAGAGTCAGTGTGTGTGTGTGGGACCTGAACCCCAGTGAGAGTCAGTGTGTGTATGTGGGACCTGTACCCCAGTGAGAGTCAGTGTAGGTGTGTGGGACCTGAACCCCAGTGAGAGTCAGTGTGTGTGGGACCCATACCTCAGTGAGAGTCAGTGTGTGTGTGTCCCGTACACCAGTGAGAGTCAGTGTGTGTGTGGGACCCATACCCCAGTGATAGTCAGTGTGTGTGTGGGACCCGTACCCCAGTGAGTGTCAGTGTGTGTGGGACCCATACCCGAGTGAGAGTCAGTGTGTGTGTGTGGGACCTGAACCCCAGTGAGAGTCAGTGTGTGTGGGACCCGTACCCCAGTGAGAGTCAGTGTGTGTGTGTCCCGTAAACCAGTGAGAGTCAGTGTGTGTGTGGGACCCGTACCCCAGTGAGAGTCAGTGTGTGTGGGACCCGTACCCCAGTGAGAGTCAGTGTGTGTGGGACCCATACCCCAGTGAGAGTCAGTGTGTGTGTGTCCCGTACACCAATGAGAGTCAGTGTGTGTGTGGGACCCATACCCCAGTGAGAGTCAGTGTGTGTGTGTGACCCGTACCCCAGTGAGAGTCAGTGTGTGTGTGGGAGCCGACCCCAGTGAGGGTCAGTGTGTGTGTGGGACCCGTACCCCAGTGAGAGTCAGTGTGTGTGACCCGTACCCCAGTGAGAGTCAGTGTGTGTGTGGGACTCATACCCCAGTGAGAGTCAGTGTGTGTGTGACCCATACCCCAGTGAGAGTCAGTGTGTGTGTGGGACCCATACCCCAGTGAAAGTCAGTGTGTGTGTGCGACCCGTACCCCAGTGAGAGTCAGTGTCTGTGGGACCCGTACCCCAGTGAGAGTCAGTGTGTGTGGCACCCGTATCCCAGTGAGAGTCAGTGTATTTGTGGGACCCATACCCCAGTGTGAGTCAGTGTGTGGGTGGGACCCATACCCCAGTGATACTCAGTGTGTGTGTGGGACCCGTACCCCAGTGAGAGTCAGTGTGTGTGTGTGGGACCTGAACCCCAGTGAGAGTCAGTGTGTGTATGTGGGACCTGCACCCCAGTGAGAGTCAGTGTGCGTGTGTCCCGTACACCAGTGAGAGTCAGTGTGTGTGTGGGACCCGTACCCAGTGAGAGTCAGTGTGTGTGGGACCCGTACCCCAGTGAGAGTCAGTGTGTGTGAGACCCGTACCCCAGTGAGAGTCAGTGTGTGTGGGACCCGTACCCCAGTGAGAGTCAGTGTGTGTGTGGGACCCGTACCCCAGTGAGAGTCAGTGTGTGTGGGACCCGTACCCCAGTGAGAGTCAGTGTGTGTGGGTCCATACCCCAGTGAGAGTCAGTGTGTGTGTGCCCCGTACACCAATGAGAGTCAGTGCGTGTGTGGGACCCATACCCCAGTGAGAGTCAGTGTGTGTGTGTGACCCGTACCCCAGTGAGAGTCAGTGTGTGTGTGGGACCCGTACCCCAGTGAGAGTCAGTGTCTGTGGGACCCGTACCCCAGTGAGAGTCAGTGTGTGTGGCACCCGTACCCCAGTGAGAGTCAGTGTGTGTGGCACCCATACCCCAGTGAGAGTCAGTGTGTGTGGCACCCGTACCCCAGTGAGAGTCAGTGTATTTGTGGGACCCATACCCCAGTGTGAGTCAGTGTGTGTGTGGGACCCATTCCCCAGTGAGAGTCAGTGTGTGTGTGGGACCCGTACCCCAGTGAGTGTCAGTGTGTGTGGGACCCGTACCCCAGTGAGTGTCAGTGTGTGTGGGACCCGTACCCCAGTGAGAGTCAGAGTGTGTGTGTGGGACCTGAACCCCAGTGAGAGTCAGTGTGTGTGTGGGACCTGTACCCGAGTGAGAGTCAGTGTGTGTGTGTCCCGTACACCAGTGAGAGTCAGTGTCTGTGGGACCCGTACCCCATTGAGAGTCAGTGTGTGTGGGACCCGTACCCCAGTGAGAGTCAGTGTGTGTGGCACCCGTACCCCAGTGAGAGTCAGTGCGTGTGTGGGACCCGTACCCCAGTGAGAGTCAGTGTGTGTGGGACCCATACCCCAGTGAGAGTCAGTGTGAGTGGGACCTGAACCCCAGTGAGAGTCAGTGTGTGTGGGACCCGTACCCCAGTGAGAGTCAGTGTGTGTGTGTCCCGTACACCAGTGAGAGTCAGTGTGTGTGTGGGACCCATACCCCAGTGATAGTCAGTGTGTGTGTGGGACCCGTACCCCAGTGAGTGTCAGTGTGTGTGGGACCCATACCCCAGTGAGAGTCAGTGTGAGTGGGACCTGAACCCCAGTGAGAGTCAGTGTGTGTGGGACCCGTACCCCAGTGACAGTCAGTGTGTGTGGGACCCATACCCCAGTGAGAGTCAGTGTGTGTGTGTCCCGTACACCAATGAGAGTCAGTGTGTGTGTGGGTCCCATACCCCAGTGAGAGTCAGTGTGTGTGTGTGACCCGTACCCCAGTGAGAGTCAGTGTGTGTGTGGGACCCGACCCCAGTGAGAGTCAGTGTGAGTGTGGGACCCGTACCCCAGTGAGAGTCAGTGTGTGTGTGGGACTCATACCCCAGTGAGAGTCAGTGTGTGTGTGACCCGTACCCCAGTGAGAGTCAGTGTGTGTGTGGGACTCATACCCCAGTGAGAGTCAGTGTGTGTGGGACCCATACCCCAGTGAGAGTCAGTGTGTGTGTGGGACCCATACCCCAGTGAGAGTCAGTATGTGTGTGGGACCCGTACCCCAGTGAGAGTCAGTGTCTGTGGGACCCGTCCCCCAGTGAGAGTCAGTGTGTGTGGGACCCGTACCCCAGTGAGAGTCAGTGTGAGTGGCACCCGTATCCCAGTGAGAGTCAGTGTATTTGTGGGACCCATACGCCAGTGTGAGTCAGTGTGTGTGTGGGACCCGTACCCCAGTGATAGTCAGTGTATGTGTGGGACCCGTACCCCAGTGAGAGTCAGTGTGTGTGTGGGACCCGCACCCCAGTGAGTGTCAGTGTGTGTGGGACCCGTACCCCAGTGAGAGTCAGTGTGTGTGTGTGGGACCTGAACCCCAGTGAGAGTCAGTGTGTGTATGTGGGACCTGTACCCCAGTGAGAGTCAGTGTGCGTGTGTCCCGTACACCAGTGAGAGTCAGTGTGTGTGTGGGACCCGTACCCAGTGAGAGTCAGTGTGTGTGGGACCCGTACCCCAGTGAGAGTCAGTGTGTGTGAGACCCGTACCCCAGTGAGAGTCAGTGTGTGTGGGACGCGTACCCCAGTGAGAGTCAGTGTGTGTGTGGGACCCGTACCCCAGTGAGAGTCAGTGTGTGTGGGACCCGTACCCCAGTGAGAGTCAGTGTGTGTGTGGAACCCGTACCCCAGTGAGAGTCAGTGTGTGTGTTGGACCCGTACCCCAGTGAGAGTCAGTGTCTGTGGGACCCGTACCCCAGTGAGAGTCAGTGTGTGTGGCACCCGTACCCCAGTGAGAGTCAGTGTGTGTGGCACCCGTGCCCCAGTGAGAGTCAGTGTATTTGTGGGACCCATACCCCAGTGTGAGTCAGTGTGTGTGTGGGACCCGTACCCCAGTGAGAGTCAGTGTGTGTGTGGGACCCGTACCCCAGTGAGAGTCAGTGTGTGTGTGGGACCCGTACCCCAGTGAGTGTCAGTGTGTGTGGGACCCGTACTCCAGTGAGAGTCAGTGTGTGTGTGTGGGACCTGAACCCCAGTGAGAGTCAGTGTGTGTGGGACCAATACCCCTGTGAGAGTCAGTGTGTGTGTGGGACCCGTACCCCAGTGAGAGTCAGTGTGTGTGTGTGACCCGTACCCCAGTGAGAGTCAGTGTGTGTGTGTGACCCGTACCCCAGTGAGATTCAGTGTGTGTGTGGGACCAATACCCCAGTGAGAGTCAGTGTGTGTGTGGGACCCGTACCCCAGTGAGAGTCAGTGTGTGTGTGGGACCCGTACCCCAGTGAGCGTCATTGTGTGTGTGGGACCCGTACCCCAGTGAGAGTCAGTGTGTGTGTGTGACCCGTACCCCAGTGAGAGTCAGTGTGTGTGTGGGACCCGACCCCAGTGAGAGTCAGTGTGTGTGTGGGACCCGTACCCCACTGAGAGTCAGTGTGTGTGACCCGTACCCCAGTGAGAGTCAGTGTGTGTGTGGGACTCATACCCCAGTGAGAGTCAGTGTGTGTGGGACCCGTACCCCAGTGAGAGTCAGTGTGTGTGTGGGACCCATACCCCAGTGAGAGTCAGTGTGTGTGTGGGACCCGTACCCCAGTGAGAGTCAGTGTCTGTGGGACCCGTACCCCAGTGAGAGTCAGTGTGTGTGGGACCCGTACCTCAGTGAGAGTCAGTGTGTGTGGAAACCGTATCCCAGTGAGAGTCAGTGTATTTGTGGGACCCATACCCCAGTGTGAGTCAGTGTGTGTGTGGGACCCATACGCCAGTGATAGTCAGTGTGTGTGTGGGACTCGTACCCCAGTGAGAGTCAGTGTGTGTGTGGGACCCGCACCCCAGTGAGTGTCAGTGTGTGTGGGACCCGTACCCCAGTGAGAGTCAGTGTGTGTGTGTGGGACCTGAACCCCAGTGAGAGTCAGTGTGTGTATGTGGGACCTGTACCCCAGTGAGAGTCAGTGTGCGTGTGTCCCGTACACCAGTGAGAGTCAGTGTGTGTGTGGGACCCTTACCCAGTGAGAGTCAGTGTGTGTGGGACCCGTACCCCAGTGAGAGTCAGTGTGTGTGAGACCCGTACCCCAGTGAGAGTCAGTGTGTGTGGGACCCGTACCCCAGTGAGAGTCAGTGTGTGTGTGGGACCCGTACCCCAGTGAGAGTCAGTGTGTGTGGGACCCGTACCCCAGTGAGAGTCAGTGTGTGTGTGGGAACGGTACCCCAGTGAGAGTCAGTGTGTGTGTGGGACCCGTACCCCAGTGAGAGTCAGTGTCTGTGGGACCCGTACCCCAGTGAGAGTAAGTGTGTTTGGGACCCGTACCCCAGTGAGAGTCAGTGTGTGTGGCACCCGTACCCCAGTGAGAGTCAGTGTGTGCGGCACCCGTACCCCAGTGAGAGTCAGTGTATTTGTGGGACCCATACCCCAGTGTGAGTCTGTGTGTGTGTGGGACCCATTCCCCAGTGAGAGTCAGTGTGTGTGTGGGACCCGTACCCCAGTGAGAGTCAGTGTGTGTGTGGGACCCGTACCCCAGTGATAGTCAGTGTGTGTGTGGGACCCGTACCCCAGTGAGAGTCAGTGTGTGTGTGTCCCGTACACCAGTGAGAGTCAGTGTGTGTGTGGGACCCATACCCCAGTGATAGTCAGTGTGTGTGTGGGACCCGTACCCCAGTGAGTGTCAGTGTGTGTGGGACCCATACCCCAGTGAGAGTCAGTGTGTGTGTGTCCCGTACCCCAGTGAGAGTCAGTGTGTGTGTGGGACCCATACCCCATTGAGAGTCAGTGTGTGTGTGTGACCCGTACCCCAGTGAGAGTCAGTGTGTGTGTGGGACCCGTACCCCAGTGAGAGTCAGTGTGTGTGGGACCCGTACCCCAGTGAGAGTCAGTGTGTGTGTGGGACCCATACCCCATTGAGAGTCAGTGTGTGTGTGTGACCCGTACCCCAGTGAGAGTCAGTGTGTGTGTGGGACCCGACCCCAGTGAGAGTCAGTGTGTGTGTGGGACCCGACCCCAGTGAGAGTCAGTGTGTGTGTGGGACCCGTACCCCAGTGAGAGTCAGTGTGTGTGACCCGTACCCCAGTGAGAGTCAGTGTGTGTGTGGGACTCATACCCCAGTGAGAGTCAGTGTTTGTGGGACCCGTACCCCAGTGAGAGTCAGTGTGTGTGTGGGACCCGTACCCCAGTGAGAGTCAGTGTCTGTGGGACCCGTACCCCAGTGAGAGTCAGTGTGTGTGGGACCCGTACCCCAGTGAGAGTCAGTGTGTGTGGGACCCGTACCCCAGTGAGAGTCAGTGTGTGTGGCACCCGTATCCCAGTGAGAGTCAGTGTATTTGTGGGACCCATACCCCAGTGTGAGTCAGTGTGTGTGTGGGACCCGTACCCCAGTGAGAGTCAGTGTGTGTGTGGGACCCGCACCCCAGTGAGTGTCAGTGTGTGTGGGACCCGTACCCCAGTGAGAGTCAGTGTGTGTGTGTGGGACCTGAACCCCAGTGAGAGTCAGTGTGTGTATGTGGGACCTGTACCCCAGTGAGATTCAGTGTGTGTGTGGGACCCGTACCCAGTGAGAGTCAGTGTGTGTGGGACCCGTACCCCAGTGAGAGTCAGTGTGTGTGAGACCCGTACCCCAGTGAGAGTCAGTGTGTGTGGGACCCGTACCCCAGTGAGAGTCAGTCTGTGTGTGGGACCCGTACCCCAGTGAGAGTCAGTGTGTGTGGGACCCGTACCCCAGTGAGAGTCTGTGTGTGTGTGGGACCCGTACCCCAGTGAGAGTCAGTGTGTGTGTGGGACCCGTACCCCAGTGAGAGTCAGTGTCTGTGGGACCCGTACCCCAGTGAAAGTCAGTGTGTGTGGGACCCGTACACGCAGTGAGAGTAAGTGTGTGTGGCACCCGTACCCCAGTGAGAGTCAGTGTGTGTGGCACCCGTACCCCAGTGAGAGTCAGTGTATTTGTGGGACCCGTACCCCAGTGTGAGTCAGTGTGTGTGTGGGACCCATTCCCCAGTGAGAGTCAGTGTGTGCGTGGGACCCGTACCCCAGTGAGTGTCAGTGTGTGTGGGACCTGTACCCCAGTGAGAGTCAGTGTGTGTGTGTGGGACCTGAACCCCAGTGAGAGTCAGTGTGTGAGGGACCCGTACCCCAGTGAGAGTCAGTGTGTGTGTGGGACCCGTACCCCAGTGAGAGTCAGTGTGTGTGTGTGACCCGTACCCCAGTGAGAGTCAGTGTGTGTGTGTGACCCGTACCCCAGTGAGAGTCAGTGTGTGTGTGGGACCCATACCCCAGTGAGAGTCAGTGTGTGTGTGGGACCCGTGCCCCAGTGAGAGTCAGTGTGTGTGTGGGACCCGTACCCCAGTGAGAGTCAGTGTGTGTGTGGGACCCGTACCCCAGTGAGAGTCAGTGTGTGTGTGTGACCCGTACCCCAGGGAGAGTCAGAGTGTGTGTGGGACCCATACCCCAGTGAGAGTCAGTGTGTGTGTGGGACCCGTACCCCAGTGAGAGTCAGTGTGTGTGTGGGACCCGTACCCCAGTGAGAGTCAGTGTGTGTGTGGGACCCGTACCCCAGTGAGAGTCAGTGTGTGTGTGGGACCCGTACCCCAGTGAGAGTCAGTGTGTGTGTGGGACCCGTACCCCAGTGAGAGTCAGTGTGAGTGTGAGACCCATATCCCAGTGAGAGTCAGTGTGTGTGTGGGACCCGTACCCCAGTGAGAGTCAGTGTGTGTGACCCGTACCCCAGTGAGAGTCAGTGTGTGTGTGGGACACATACCCCAGTGAGAGTCAGTGTGTGTGGGACCCGTACCCCAGTGAGAGTCAGTGTGTGTGTGGGACCCATACCCCAGTGAGAGTCAGTGTGTGTGTGGGACCCGTACCCCAGTGAGAGTCAGTGTCTGTGGGACCCGTACCCCAGTGAGAGTCAGTGTGTGTGGGACCCGTACCCCAGTGAGAGTCAGTGTGTGTGGGACCCGTACCCCAGTGAGAGTCAGTGTGTGTGGCACCCGTATCCCAGTGAGAGTCAGTGTATTTGTGGGACCCATACCCCAGTGTGAGTCAGTGTGTGTGTGGGACCCGTACCCCAGTGAGAGTCAGTGTGTGTGTGGGACCCGCACCCCAGTGAGTGTCAGTGTGTGTGGGACCCGTACCCCAGTGAGAGTCAGTGTGTGTGTGTGGGACCTGAACAGCAGTGAGAGTCAGTGTGTGTATGTGGGACCTGTACCCCAGTGAGATTCAGTGTGTGTGTGGGACCCGTACCCAGTGAGAGTCAGTGTGTGTGGGACCCGTACCCCAGTGAGAGTCAGTGTGTGTGAGACCCGTACCCCAGTGAGAGTCAGTGTGTGTGGGACCCGTACCCCAGTGAGAGTCAGTCTGTGTGTGGGACCCGTACCCCAGTGTGAGTCAGTGTTTTTGTGGGACCCATTCCCCAGTGAGAGTCAGTGTGTGCGTGGGACCCGTACCCCAGTGAGTGTCAGTGTGTGTGGGACCCGTACCCCAGTGAGAGTCAGTGTGTGTGTGAAGGACCTGAACCGCAGTGAGAGTCAGTGTGTGTGGGACCCGTACCCCAGTGAGAGTCAGTGTGTGTGTGGGACCCGTACCCCAGTGAGAGTCAGTGTGTGTGTGTGACCTGTACCCCAGTGAGAGTCAGTGTGTGTGTGTGACCCGTACCCCAGTGAGAGTCAGTGTGTGTGTGGGACCCATACCCCAGTGAGAGTCAGTGTGTGTGTGGGACCCGTGCCCCAGTGAGAGTCAGTGTGTGTGTGGGACCCGTACCCCAGTGAGAGTCAGTGTGTGTGTGGGACCCGTACCCCAGTGAGAGTCAGTGTGTGTGTGTGACCCGTACCCCAGTGAGAGTCAGTGTGTGTGTGGGACCCATACCCCAGTGAGAGTCAGTGTGTGTGTGGGACCCGTACCCCAGTGAGAGTCAGAGTGTGTGTGGGACCCGCACCCCAGTGAGAGTCAGTGTGTGTGTGGGACCCGTATCCCAGTGAGAGTCAGTGTGTGTGTGGGACCCGTACCCCAGTGAGAGTCAGTGTGTGTGTGGGACCCGTACCCCAGTGAGAGTCAGTGTGAGTGTGAGACCCATATCCCAGTGAGAGTCAGTGTGTGTGTGGGACCCGTACCCCAGTGAGAGTCAGTGTGTGTGGGACCCATACCCCAGTGAGAGTCAGTGTGTGTGTGTGACCTGTACCCCAGTGAGAGTCAGTGTGTGTGTGGGACCCGACCCCAGTGAGAGTCAGTGTGTGTGTGGGACCCGTACCCCAGTGAGAGTCAGTGTGTGTGACCCGTACCCCAGTGAGAGTCAGTGTGTGTGTGGGACTCATACCCCAGTGAGAGTCAGTGTGTGTGGGACCCGTACCCCACTGAGAGTCAGTGTGTGTGTGGGACCCATACCCCAGTGAGAGTCAGTGTGTGCGTGGGACCCGTACCCCAGTGAGAGTCAGTGTCTGTGGGACCCGTACCCCAGTGAGAGTCAGTGTATGTGG
This sequence comes from Isurus oxyrinchus, assembly GCA_026770705.1. Lineage (NCBI taxonomy): Eukaryota > Metazoa > Chordata > Chondrichthyes > Lamniformes > Lamnidae > Isurus > Isurus oxyrinchus. Next base: position 60,686 of record JANJGN010001565.1, read on the forward strand.
GACCCGTACCCCAGTGAGAGTCAGTGTGTGTGGCACCCGTATCCCAGTGAGAGTCAGTGTATTTGTGGGACCCATACCCCAGTGTGAGTCAGTGTGTGTGTGGGACCCATACCCCAGTGATAGTCAGTGTGTGTGTGGGACCCGTACCCCAGTGAGAGTCAGTGTGTGTGTGGGACCCGCACCCCAGTGAGTGTCAGTGTGTGTGTGACCCGTACCCCAGTGAGAGTCAGTGTGTGTGTGTGGGACCTGAACCCCAGTGAGAGTCAGTGTGTGTATGTGGGACCTGTACCCCAGTGAGAGTCAGTGTGCGTGTGTCCCGTATACCAGTGAGAGTCAGTGTGTGTGTGGGACCCGTACCCCAGTGAGAGTCAGTGTGTGTGGGACCCGTACCCCAGTGAGAGTCAGTGTGTGTGGGACCCATACCACAGTGAGTGTCAGTGTGTGTGTGGGACCCGTACCCCAGTGAGAGTCAGAGTGTGTGGGACACGTACCCCAGTGAGAGTCAGTGTGTGTGGGACCCGTACCCCAGTGAGTGTCAGTGTGTGTGTGGGACCCGTACCCCAGTGAGAGTCAGTGTGTGTGGGACCCGTACCCCAGTGAGAGTCAGTGTGTGTGTGGGACCCGTACCCCAGTGAGAGTCAGTGTCTGTGGGACCCGTACCCCAGTGAGAGTCAGTGAGTGTGGGACCCGTACCCCAGTGAGAGTCAGTGTGTGTGGCACCCGTACCCCAGTGAGAGTCAGAGTGTGTGGCACCCGTACCCCAGTGAGAGTCAGTGTATTTGTGGGACCCATACCCCAGTGTGAGTCAGTGTGTGTGTGGGACCCATTCCCCAGTGAGAGTCAGTGTGTGTGTGAGACCCGTACCCCAGTGAGTGTCAGTGTGTGTGGGACCCGTACCCCAGTGAGAGTCAGTGTGTGTGTGTGGGACCTGAACCCCAGTGAGAGTCAGTGTGTGTGTGGGACCTGTACCCCAGTGAGAGTCAGTGTGTGTGTGTGTCCCGTACACCAGTGAGAGTCAGTGTGTGTGTGGGACCCGTACCCCAGGGAGAGTCAGTGTGTGTGTGTGACCCGTACCCCAGTGAGAGTCAGTGTGTGTGTGGGACCCGTAACCCAGTGAGAGTCAGTGTGTGTGTGGGACCCGTACCCCAGTGAGAGTCAGTGTGTGTGTGGGACCCGTACCCCAGTGAGAGTCAGTGTGTGTGGGACCCATACCCCCGTGAGTCAGTGTGTGTGTGTGACCCGTACCCCAGTGAGAGTCAGTGTGTGTGTGGGACCCGTACCCCAGTGAGAGTCAGTGTGTGTGTGGGACCCGTACCCCAGTGAGAGTCAGTGTGTGTGTGACCCGTTCCCCAGTGAGAGTCAGTGTGTGTGGGACACGTACCACAGTGAGAGTCAGTGTGTGTGTGGGACCCGTACCCCGGGCGAGAGTCAGTGTGTGTGTGACCCATACCCCAGTGTGAGTCAGTGTGTGTGTGGGACCCGTACCCCAGTGAGAGTCAGTGTGTGTGTGGGACCCATACCCCAGTGAGAGTCAGTGCGTGTGGGACCCGTACCCCAGTGAGAGTCAGTGTGTGTGTGGGACCCGTACCCCAGTGAGAGTCAAGTGTGTGTGTGGGACCTGTACCCCAGTGAGAGTCAGTGTGTGTGTGGGACCCATACCCCAGTGAGAGTCAGTGTGTGTGTGGGACCCGTACCCCAGTGAGAGTCAGTGTGTGTGAGTGGGACACGTACCCCAGTGAGAGTCAGTGTGTGTGGGACGCATACCCCAGTGAGAGTCAGTGTGTGTGAGTGGGACCCGTACCCCAGTGAGAGTCAGTGTGTGTGGGACCCATACCCCAGTGAGAGTCAGTGTGTATGAGTGGGACCCGTACCCCAGTGAGAGTCAGTGTGTGTGTGGGACCCGTACCCCAGTGAGAGTCAGTGTGTGTGAGTGGGACCCGTACCCCAGTGAGAGTCAGTGTGTGTGGGACACATACCCCAGTGAGAGTCAGTGTGTGTGTGGGACCCGTACCCCAGTGAGAGTCAGTGTGTGTGTGTGACCCGTACCCCAGTGAGAGTCAGTGTGTGTGTGGGACCCATACCCCAGTGAGAGTCAGTGTGTGTGTGGGACCCGTACCCCAGTGAGAGTCAGTGTGTGTGTGGGACCTGTACCCCAGTGAGAGTCAGTGTGTGTGTGGGACCCATACCCCAGTGAGAGTCAGTGTGTGTGTGTCCCGTACACCAGTGAGAGTCAGTGTGTGTGTGGGACCCATACCCCAGTGATAGTCAGTGTGTGTGTGGGACCCGTACCCCAGTGAGTGTCAGTGTGTGTGGGACCCATACCCCAGTGAGAGTCAGTGTGTGTGTGTCCCGTACCCCAGTGAAGTCAGTGTGTGTGTGGGACCCATACCCCATTGAGAGTCAGTGTGTGTGTGTGACCCGTACCCCAGTGAGAGTCAGTGTGTGTGTGGGACCCGTACCCGAATGAGAGTCAGTGTGTGTGGGACCCGTACCCCAGTGAGAGTCAGTGTGTGTGTGGGACCCATACCCCATTGAGAGTCAGTGTGTGTGTGTGACCCGTACCCCAGTGAGAGTCAGTGAGTGTGTGGGACCCGACCCCAGTGAGAGTCAGTGTGTGTGTGGGACCCGACCCCAGTGAGAGTCAGTGTGTGTGTGGGACCCGTACCCCAGTGAGAGTCAGTGTGTGTGACCCGTACCCCTGTGAGAGTCAGTGTGTGTGTGGGACTCATACCCCAGTGAGAGTCAGTGTGTGTGGGACCCGTACCCCAGTGAGAGTCAGTGTGTGTGTGGGACCCATACCCCAGTGAGAGTCAGTGTGTGTGTGGGACCCGTACCCTAGTGAGAGTCAGTGTCTGTGGGACCCGTACCCCAGTGAGAGTCAGTGTGTGTGGGACCCGTACCCCAGTGAGAGTCAGTGTGTGTGGGACCCGTACCCCAGTGAGAGTCAGTGTGTGTGGCACCCGTATCCCAGTGAGAGTCAGTGTATTTGTGGGACCCATACCCCAGTGTGAGTCAGTGTGTGTGTGGGACCCGTACCCCAGTGAGAGTCAGTGTGTGTGTGGGACCCGTACCCCAGTGAGAGTCAGTGTGTGTGTGGGACCCGTACCCCAGTGAGTGTCAGTGTGTGTGGGACCCGTACCCCAGTGAGAGTCAGTGTGTGTGTGTGGGACCTGAACCCCAGTGAGAGTCAGTGTGTGTGGGACCCATACCCCAGTGAGAGTCAGTGTGTGTGTGGGACCCGTACCCCAGTGAGAGTCAGTGTGTGTGTGTGACCCGTACCCCAGTGAGAGTCAGTGTGTGTGTGTGACCCGTACCCCAGTGAGAGTCAGTGTGTGTGTGGGACCAATACCCCAGTGAGAGTCAGTGTGTGTGTGGGACCCGTACCCCAGTGAGAGTCAGTGTGTGTGTGGGACCCGTACCCCAGTGAGAGTCATTGTGTGTGTGGGACCCGTACCCCAGTGAGAGTCAGTGTGTGTGTGTGACCCGTACCCCAGTGAGAGTCAGTGTGTGTGTGGGACCCGACCCCAGTGAGAGTCAGTGTGTGTGTGGGACCCGTACCCCACTGAGAGTCAGTGTGTGTGACCCGTACCCCAGTGAGAGTCAGTGTGTGTGTGGGACTCATACCCCAGTGAGAGTCAGTGTGTGTGGGACCCGTACCCCAGTGAGAGTCAGTGTGTGTGTGGGACCCATACCCCAGTGAGAGTCAGTGTGTGTGTGGGACCCGTACCCCAGTGAGAGTCAGTGTCTGTGGGACCCGTACCCCAGTGAGAGTCAGTGTGTGTGGGACCCGTACCCCAGTGAGAGTCAGTGTGTGTGGAACCCGTATCCCAGTGAGAGTCAGTGAATTTGTGGGACCCATACCCCAGTGTGAGTCAGTGTGTGTGTGGGACCCATACGCCAGTGATAGTCAGTGTGTGTGTGGGACCCGTACCCCAGTGAGAGTCAGTGTGTGTGTGGGACCCGCACCCCAGTGAGTGTCAGTGTGTGTGGGACCCGTACCCCAGTGAGAGTCAGTGTGTGTGTGTGGGACCTGAACCCCAGTGAGAGTCAGTGTGTGCATGTGGGACCTGTACCCCAGTGAGAGTCAGTGTGCGTGTGTCCCGTACACCAGTGAGAGTCAGTGTGTGTGTGGGACCCGTACCCAGTGAGAGTCAGTGTGTGTGGGACCCGTACCCCAGTGAGAGTCAGTGTGTGTGAGACCCGTACCCCAGTGAGAGTCAGTGTGTGTGGGACCCGTACCCCAGTGAGAGTCAGCGTGTGTGTGGGACCCGTACCCCAGTGAGAGTCAGTGTGTGTGGGACCCGTACCCCAGTGAGAGTCAGTGTGTGTGTGGGAACGGTACCCCAGTGAGAGTCAGTGTGTGTGTGGGACCCGTACCCCAGTGAGAGTCAGTGTCTGTGGGACCCGTACCCCAGTGAGAGTCAGTGTGTTTGGGACCCGTACCCCAGTGAGAGTCAGTGTGTGTGGCACCCGTACCCCAGTGAGAGTCAGTGTGTGCGGCACCCGTACCCCAGTGAGAGTCAGTGTATTTGTGGGACCCATAACCCAGTGTGAGTCAGTGTGTGTGTGGGACCCATTCCCCAGTGAGAGTCAGTGTGTGTGTGGGACCCGTACCCCAGTGAGAGTCAGTGTGTGTGTGGGACCCGTACCCCAGTGATAGTCAGTGTGTGTGTGGGACCCGTACCCCAGTGAGAGTCAGTGTGTGTGTGGGACCCGTACCCCAGTGAGAGTCAGTGTGTGTGTGGGACCCGTACCCCAGTGAGAGTCAGTGTGTGTGTGAGACCCGTACCCCAGTGAGAGTCAGTGTGTGTGTGTCCCGTACACCATTGAGAGTCAGTGTCTGTGGGACCCGTACCCCAGTGAGAGTCAGTGTGTGTGGGACCCGTACCCCAGTGAGAGTCAGTGTATTTGTGGGACCCATACCCCAGTGTGAGTCAGTGTGTGTGTGGGACCCATTCCCCAGTGAGAGTCAATATGTGTGTGGGACCCGTACCCCAGTGAGTGTCAGTGTGTGTGGGACCCATACCCCAGTGAGAGTCAGTGTGTGTGTGTGGGACCTGAACCCCAGTGAGAGTCAGTGTGTGTGGGACCCATACCCCAGTGAGAGTCAGTGTGTGTGTGTCCCGTACACCAGTGAGAGTCAGTGTGTGTGTGGGACCAATACCCCAGTGATAGTCAGTGTGTGTGTGGGACCCGTACCCCAGTGAGTGTCAGTGTGTGTGGGACCCATACCCCAGTGAGAGTCAGTGTGTGTGTGTCCCGTACCCCAGTGAGAGTCAGTGTGTGTGTGGGACCCATACTCCATTGAGAGTCAGTGTGTGTGTGTGACCCGTACCACAGTGAGAGTCAGTGTGTGTGTGGGACCCGTACCCCAGTGAGAGTCAGTGTGTGTGGGACCCGTACCCCAGTGAGAGTCAGTGTGTGTGTGGGACCCATACCCCATTGAGAGTCAGTATGTGTGTGTGACCCGTACCCCAGTGAGAGTCAGTGTGTGTGTGGGACCCGACCCCAGTGAGAGTCAGTGTGTGTGTGGGACCCGACCTCAGTGAGAGTCAGTGTGTGTGTGGGACCCGTACCCCAGTGAGAGTCAGTGTGTGTGACCCGTACCCCAGTGAGAGTCAGTGTGTGTGTGGGACTCATACCCCAGTGAGAGTCAGTGTGTGTGGGACCCGTACCCCAGTGAGAGTCAGTGTGTGTGTGGGACCCATACCCCAGTGAGAGTCAGTGTGTGTGTGGGACCCGTACCCCAGTGAGAGTCAGTGTCTGTGGGACCCGTACCCCAGTGAGAGTCAGTGTGTGTGGGACCCGTACCCCAGTGAGAGTCAGTGTGTGTGGGACCCGTACCCCAGTGAGAGTCAGTGTGTGTGGCACCCGTATCCCAGTGAGAGTCAGTGTATTTGTGGGACCCATACCCCAGTGTGAGTCAGTGTGTGTGTGGGACCCGTACCCCAGTGAGAGTCAGTGCGTGTGTGGGACCCGCACCCCAGTGAGTGTCAGTGTGTGTGGGACCCGTACCCCAGTGAGAGTCAGTGTGTGTGTGTGGGACCTGAACCCCAGTGAGAGTCAGTGTGTGTATGTGGGACCTGTACCTCAGTGAGATTCAGTGTGTGTGTGGGACCCGTACCCAGTGAGAGTCAGTGTGTGTGGGACCCGTACCCCAGTGAGAGTCAGTGTGTGTGAGACCCGTACCCCAGTGAGAGTCAGTGTGTGTGGGACCCGTACCCCAGTGAGAGTCAGTCTGTGTGTGGGACCCGTACCCCAGTGAGAGTCAGTGTGTGTGGGACCTGTACCCCAGTGAGAGTCATTGTGTGTGTGGGACCCGTACCCCAGTGAGAGTCAGTGTGTGTGTGGGACCCGTACCCCAGTGAGAGTCAGTGTCTGTGGGACCCGTACCCCAGTGAGAGTCAGTGTGTGTGGGACCCGTACACGCAGTGAGAGTAAGTGTGTGTGGCACCCGTACCCCAGTGAGAGTCAGTGTGTGTGGCACCCGTACCCCAGTGAGAGTCAGTGTATTTGTGGGACCCGTACCCCAGTGTGAGTCAGTGTGTGTGTGGGACCCATTCCCCAGTGAGAGTCAGTGTGTGCGTGGGACCCGTACCCCAGTGAGTGTCAGTGTGTGTGGGACCCGTACCCCAGTGAGAGTCAGTGTGTGTGTGTGGGACCTGAACCCCAGTGAGAGTCAGTGTGTGAGGGACCCGTACCCCAGTGAGAGTCAGTGTGTGTGTGGGACCCGTACCCCAGTGAGAGTCAGTGTGTGTGTGTGACCCGTACCCCAGTGAGAGTCAGTGTGTGTGTGTGACCCGTACCCCAGTGAGAGTCAGTGTGTGTGTGGGACCCATACCCCAGTGAGAGTCAGTGTGTGTGTGGGACCCGTGCCCCAGTGAGAGTCAGTGTGTGTGTGGGACCCGTACCCCAGTGAGAGTCAGTGTGTGTGTGGGACCCGTACCCCAGTGAGAGACAGTGTGTGTGTGTGACCCGTACCCCAGGGAGAGTCAGTGTGTGTGTGGGACCCATACCCCAGTGAGAGTCAGTGTGTGTGTGGGACCCGTACCCCAGTGAGAGTCAGTGTGTGTGTGGGACCCGTACCCCAGTGAGAGTCAGTGTGCGTGTGGGATCCGTAACCCAGTGAGAGTCAGTGTGTGTGTGGGACCCGTACCCCAGTGAGAGTCAGTGTGTGTGTGGGACCCGTACCCCAGTGAGAGTCAGTGTGAGTGTGAGACCCATATCCCAGTGAGAGTCAGTGTGTGTGTGGGACCCGTACCCCAGTGAGAGTCAGTGTGTGTGACCCGTACCCCAGTGAGAGTCAGTGTGTGTGTGGGACTCATACCCCAGTGAGAGTCAGTGTGTGTGGGACCCGTACCCCAGTGAGAGTCAGTGTGTGTGTGGGACCCATACCCCAGTGAGAGTCAGTGTGTGTGTGGGACCCGTACCCCAGTGAGAGTCAGTGTCTGTGGGACCCGTACCCCAGTGAGAGTCAGTGTGTGTGGGACCCGTACCCCAGTGAGAGTCATTGTGTGTGGGACCCGTACCCCAGTGAGAGTCAGTGTGTGTGGCACCCGTATCCCAGTGAGAGTCAGTGTATTTGTGGGACCCATACCCCAGTGTGAGTCAGTGTGTGTGTGGGACCCGTACCCCAGTGAGAGTCAGTGTGTGTGTGGGACCCGCACCCCAGTGAGTGTCAGTGTGTGTGGGACCCGTACCCCAGTGAGAGTCAGTGTGTGTGTGTGGGACCTGAACACCAGTGAGAGTCAGTGTGTGTATGTGGGACCTGTACCCCAGTGAGATTCAGTGTGTGTGTGGGACCCGTACCCAGTGAGAGTCAGTGTGTGTGGGACCCGTACCCCAGTGAGAGTCAGTGTGTGTGAGACCCGTACCCCAGGGAGAGTCAGTGTGTGTGGGACCCGTACCCCAGTGAGAGTGAGTCTGTGTGTGGGACCCGTACCCCAGTGAGAGTCAGTGTGTGTGGGACCCGTACCCCAGTGAGAGTCAGTGTGTGTGTGGGACCCGTACCCCAGTGAGAGTCAGTGTGTGTGTGAGACCCGTACCCCAGTGAGAGTCAGTGTCTGTGGGACCCGTACCCCAGTGAGAGTCAGTGTGTGTGTGGGACTCATACCCCAGTGAGAGTCAGTGTGTGTGGGACCCGTACCCTACTGAGAGTCAGTGTGTGTGTGGGACCCATACCGCAGTGAGAGTCAGTGTGTGCGTGGGACCCGTACCCCAGTGAGAGTCAGTGTCTGTGGGACCCGTACCCCAGTGAGAGTCAGTGTATGTGGGACCCGTACCCCAGTGAGAGTCAGTGTGTGTGGCACCCGTATCCCAGTGAGAGTCAGTGTATTTGTGGGACCCATACCCCAGTGTGAGTCAGTGTGTGTGTGGGACCCATACCCCAGTGATAGTCAGTGTGTGTGTGGGACCCGTACCCCAGTGAGAGTCAGTGTGTCTGTGGGACCCGCACCCCAGTGAGTGTCAGTGTGTGTGTGACCCGTACCCCAGTGAGAGTCAGTGTGTGTGTGTGGGACCTGAACCCCAGTGAGAGTCAGTGTGTGTATGTGGGACCTGTACCCCAGTGAGAGTCAGTGTGCGTGTGTCCCGTACACCAGTGAGAGTCAGTGTGTGTGTGGGTCCCGTACCCCAGTGAGAGTCAGTGTGTGTGGGACCTGTACCCCAGTGAGAGTCAGTGTGTGTGGGACCCATACACCAGTGAGTGTCAGTGTGTGTGTGGGACCCGTACCCCAGTGAGAGTCAGTGTGTGTGTGTGGGACCCGTACCCCAGTGAGAGTCAGAGTGTGTGGGACCCGTACCCCAGTGAGAGTCAGTGTGTGTGGGACCCGTACCCCAGTGAGTGTCAGTGTGTGTGTGGGACCCGTACCCCAGTGAGAGTCAGTGTGTGTGGGACCCGTACCCCAGTGAGAGTCAGTGTGTGTGTTGGACCCGTACCCCAGTGAGAGTCAGTGTCTGTGGGACCCGTACCCCAGTGAGAGTCAGTGTGTGTGGGACCCGTACTCCAGTGAGAGTCAGTGTGTGTGGCAACCGTACCCCAGTGAGATTCAGTGTGTGTGGCACCCGTACTCCAGTGAGAGTCAGTGTATTTGTGGGACCCATACCCCAGTGTGAGTCAGTGTGTGTGTGGGACCCATTCCCCAGTGAGAGTCAGTGTGTGTGTGGGACCCGTACCCCAGTGAGTGTCAGTGTGTGTGGGACCCGTACCCCAGTGAGAGTCAGTGTGTGTGTGTGGGACCTGAACCCCAGTGAGAGTCAGTGTGTGTGTGGGACCTGTACCCCAGTGAGAGTCAGTGTGTGTCTGTGTCCCGTACACCAGTGAGAGTCAGTGTGTGTGTGGGACCCGTACCCCAGTGAGAGTCAGTGTGTGTGAGACCCGTACCCCAGTGAGTGTCAGTGTGTGTGGGACCCGTACCCCAGTGAGAGTCAGTGTGTGTGGGACCCGTACCCCAGTGAGAGTCAGTGTGTGTGTGTGACCCGTACCCCAGTGAGAGTCAGTGTGTGTGTGGGACCCGTACCCCAGTGAGAGTCAGTGTGTGTGTGGGACCCGTACCCCAGTGAGAGTCAGTGTGTGTGTGGGACCCGTACCCCAGTGAGAGTCAGTGTGTGTGGGACCCATACCCCCGTGAGTCAGTGTGTGTGTGTGACCCGTACCCCAGTGAGAGTCAGTGTGTGTGTGGGACCCGTACCCCGGCTAGAGTCAGTGTGTGTGTGACCCGTACCCCAGTGTGAGTCAGTGTGTGTGTGGGACCCGTACCCCAGTGAGAGTCAGTGTGTGTGTGGGACCCATACCCCAGTGAGAGTCAGTGCGTGTGGGACCCGTACCCCAGTGAGAGTCAGTGTGTGTGTGGGACCCGTACCCCAGTGAGAGTCAAGTGTGTGTGTGGGACCTGTACCCCAGTGAGAGTCAGTGTGTGTGTGTGACCCGTACCCCAGTGATAGTCAGTGTGTGTGTGGGACCCGTACCCCAGTGAGAGTCAGTGTGTGTGAGTGGGACCCGTACCCCAGTGAGAGTCAGTGTGTGTGGGACCCATACCCAAGTGAGAGTCAGTGTGTGTGAGTGGGACCCGTACCCCAGTGAGAGTCAGTGTGTGTGGGACACATACCCCAGTGAGAGTCAGTGTGTGTGTGGGACCCGTACCCCAGTGAGAGTCAGTGTATTTGTGGGACCCATACCCCAGTGTGAGTCAGTGTGTGTGTGGGACCCATTCCCCAGTGAGAGTCAGTGTGTGTGAGTGGGACCCGTACCCCAGTGAGAGTCAGTGTGTGTGGGACACATACCCCAGTGAGAGTCAGTGTGTGTGTGGGACCCGTACCCCAGTGAGAGTCAGTGTGTGTGAGTGGGACCCGTACCCCAGTGAGAGTCAGTGTGTGTGGGACCCGTACCCCAGTGAGAGTCAGTGTGTGTGTGACCCGTACCCCAGTGAGAGTCAGTGTGTGTGTGGGACCCGTACCCCAGTGAGAGTCAGTGTGTGTGTGTGACCCGTACCCCAGTGAGAGTCAGTGTGTGTGTGGGACCCATACCCCAGTGAGAGTCAGTGTGTGTGTGGGACCCGTACCCCAGTGAGAGTCAGTGTGTGTGTGGGACCTGTACCCCAGTGAGAGTCAGTGTGTGTGTGGGACCCATACCCCAGTGAGAGTCAGTGTGTGTGTGGGACCCGTACCCCAGTGAGAGTCAGTGTGTGTGAGTGGGACCCGTACCCCAGTGAGAGTCAGTGTGTGTGGGACCCATACCCCAGTGAGAGTCAGTGTGTGTGAGTGGGACCCGTACCCCAGTGAGAGTCAGTGTGTGTGGGACACATACCCCAGTGAGAGTCAGTGTGTGTGTGGGACCCGTACCCCAGTGAGAGTCAGTGTGTGTGTGTGACCCATACCCCAGTGAGAGTCAGTGTGTGTGTGTGACCCGTACCCCAGTGAGAGTCAGTGTGTGTGTGGGACCCGTACCCCAGTGAGAGTCAGTGTGTGTGTGGGACCCGTACCCCAGTGAGAGTCAGTGTGTGTGGGACCCGTACCCCAGTGAGAGTCAGTGTGTGTGTGGGACCCGTACCCCAGTGAGAGTCAGTGTGTGTGTGGGACCCGTACCCCAGTGAGAGTCAGTGTGTGTGTGGGACCCGTACCCCAGTGAGAGTCAGTGTGTGTGGGACCCATACCCCCGTGAGTCAGTGTGTGTGTGTGACCCGTACCCCAGTGAGAGTCAGTGTGTGTGTGGGACCCGTACCCAGTGAGAGTCAGTGTGTGTGGGACCCGTACCCCAGTGAGAGTCAGTGTGTGTGAGACCCGTACCCCCGTGAGAGTCAGTGTGTGTGGGACCCGTACCCCAGTGAGAGTCAGTCTGTGTGTGGGACCCGTACCCCAGTGAGAGTCAGTGTGTGTGGGACCCGTACCCCAGTGAGAGTCAGTGTGTGTGTGGGACCCGTACCCCAGTGAGAGTCAGTGTGTGTGTGGGACCCGTACCCCAGTGAGAGTCAGTGTCTGTGGGACCCGTACCCCAGTGAGAGTCAGTGTGTGTGGGACCCGTACACGCAGTGAGAGTCAGTGTGTGTGGCACCCGTACCCCAGTGAGAGTCAGTGTGTGTGGCACCCGTACCCCAGTGAGAGTCAGTGTATTTGTGGGACCCGTACCCCAGTGTGAGTCAGTGTGTGTGTGGGACCCATTCCCCAGTGAGAGTCAGTGTGTGTGTGGGACCCGTACCCCAGTGAGTGTCAGTGTGTGTGGGACCCGTACCCCAGTGAGAGTCAGTGTGTGTGTGTGGGACCTGAACCCCAGTGAGAGTCAGTGTGTGTGGGACCCGTACCCCAGTGAGAGTCAGTGTGTGTGTGGGACCCGTACCCCAGTGAGAGTCAGTGTGTGTGTGTGACCCGTACCCCAGTGAGAGTCAGTGTGTGTGTGTGACCCGTACCCCAGTGAGAGTCAGTGTGTGTGTGGGACCCATACCCCAGTGAGAGTCAGTGTGTGTGTGGGACCCGTACCCCAGTGAGAGTCAGTGTGTGTGTGGGACCCGACCCCAGTGAGAGTCAGTGTGTGTGTGGGACCCGTACCCCAGTGAGAGTCAGTGTGTGTGTGGGGCTCATACCCCAGTGAGAGTCAGTGTGTGTGGGACCCGTACCCCAGTGAGAGTCAGTGTGTGTGTGGGACCCATACCCCAGTGAGAGTCAGTGTGTGTGTGGGACCCGTACCCCAGTGAGAGTCAGTGTCTGTGGGACCCGTACCCCAGTGAGAGTCAGTGTATGTGGGACCCGTACCCCAGTGAGAGTCAGTGTGTGTGGCACCCGTATCCCAGTGAGAGTCAGTGTATTTGTGGGACCCATACCCCAGTGTGAGTCAGTGTGTGTGTGGGACCCATACCCCAGTGATAGTCAGTGTGTGTGTGGGACCCGTACCCCAGTGAGAGTCAGTGTGTGTGTGGGACCCGCACCCCAGTGAGTGTCAGTGTGTGTGTGACCCGTACCCCAGTGAGAGTCAGTGTGTGTGTGTGGGACCTGAACCCCAGTGAGAGTCAGTGTGTGTATGTGGGACCTGTACCCCAGTGAGAGTCAGTGTGCGTGTGTCCCGTAAACCAGTGAGAGTCAGTGTGTGCGTGGGACCCGTACCCCAGTGAGAGTCACTGTGTGTGGGACCCGTACCCCAGTGAGAGTCAGTGTGTGTGGGACACCCATACCCCAGTGAGTGTCAGTGTGTGTGTGGGACCCGTACCCCAGTGAGAGTCAGTGTGTGTGGGACCCGTACCCCAGTGAGAGTCAGTGTGTGTGGGACCCGTACCCCAGTGAGTGTCAGTGTGTGTGTGGGACCCGTACCCCAGTGAGAGTCAGTGCGTGTGGGACCCGTACCCCAGTGAGAGTCAGTGTGTGTGTGGGACCCGTACCCCAGTGAGAGTCAGTGTCTGTGGGACCCGTACCCCAGTGAGAGTCAGTGTGTGTGGGACCCGTACCCCAGTGAGAGTCAGTGTGTGTGGCACCCGTACCCCAGTGAGAGTCAGTGTGTGTGGCACCCGTACCCCAGTGAGAGTCAGTGTATTTGTGGGACCCATACCCCAGTGTGAGTCAGTGTGTGTGTGGGACCCATTCCCCAGTGAGAGTCAGTGTGTGTGAGTGGGACCCGTACCCCAGTGAGAGTCAGTGTGTGTGGGACACATACCCCAGTGAGAGTCAGTGTGTGTGTGGGACCCGTACCCCAGTGAGAGTCAGTGTGTGTGAGTGGGACCCGTACCCCAGTGAGAGTCAGTGTGTGTGGGACCCGTACCCCAGTGAGAGTCAGTGTGTGTGGGACCCATACCCCAGTGAGAGTCAGTGTGTGTGAGTGGGACCCGTACCCCAGTGAGAGTCAGTGTGTGTGGGACACATACCCCAGTGAGAGTCAGTGTGTGTGTGGGACCCGTACCCCAGTGAGAGTCAGTGTGTGTGTGTGACCCATACCCCAGTGAGAGTCAGTGTGTGTGTGTGACCCGTACCCCAGTGAGAGTCAGTGTGTGTGTGGGACCCGTACCCCAGTGAGAGTCAGTGTGTGTGTGGGACCCGTACCCCAGTGAGAGTCAGTGTGTGTGGGACCCGTACCCCAGTGAGAGTCAGTGTGTGTGTGAGACCCATACCCCAGTGAGAGTCAGTGTGTGTGTGGGACCCGTACCCCAGTGAGAGTCAGTGTGTGCGTGGGACCCATACCCCAGTGAGAGTCAGTGTGTGTGTGGGACCTGTACCCCAGTGAGAGTCAGTGTGTGTGTGGGACCCATACCCCAGTGAGAGTCAGTGTGTGTGTGGGACCCGTACCCCAGTGAGAGTCAGTGTGTGTGGGACACATACCCCAGTGAGAGTCAGTGTGTGTGAGTGGGACCCGTACCCCAGTGAGAGTCAGTGTGTGTGGGACCCATACCCCAGTGAGAGTCAGTGTGTGTGAGTGGGACCCGTACCCCAGTGAGAGTCAGTGTGTGTGGGACACATACCCCAGTGAGAGTCAGTGTGTGTGTGGGACCCGTACCCCAGTGAGAGTCAGTGTGTGTGTGTGACCCATACCCCAGTGAGAGTCAGTGTGTGTGTGTGACCCGTACCCCAGTGAGAGTCAGTGTGTGTGTGGGACCCGTACCCCAGTGAGAGTCAGTGTGTGTGTGGGACCCGTACCCCAGTGAGAGTCAGTGTGTGTGTGTGACCCGTACCCCAGTGAGAGTCAGTGTGTGTGTGGGACCCGTACCCCAGTGAGAGTCAGTGTGTGTGTGACCCGTACCCCAGTGAGAGTCAGTGTGTGTGTGGGACCCGTACCCCAGTGAGAGTCAGTGTGTGTGTGTGACCCGTACCCCAGTGAGAGTCAGTGTGTGTGTGGGACCCGTACCCCAGTGAGAGTCAGTGTGTGTGTGACCCGTACCCCAGTGAGAGTCAGTGTGTGTGAGACCCGTACCCCAGTGAGAGTCAGTGTGTGTGTGGGACCCGTACCCCAGTGAGAGTCAGTGTGTGTGTGGGACCCGTACCCCAGTGAGAGTCAGTGTGTGTGTGGGACCCGTACCCCAGTGAGAGTCAGTGTGTGTGTGGGACCCGTACCCCAGTGAGAGTCAGTGTGTGTGTGGGACCCGTACCCCAGTGAGAGTCAGTGTGTGTGTGGGACCCGTACCCCAGTGAGAGTCAGTGTGTGTGTGGGACCCGTACCCCAGTGAGAGTCAGTGTGTGTGTGGGACCCGTACCCCAGTGAGAGTCAGTGTGTGTGTGGGACCCATACCCCAGCGAGAGTCAGTGTGTGTGGGACCCGTACCCCAGTGAGAGTCAGTGTGTGTGTGGGACCCATACCCCAGTGAGAGTCAGTGTGTGTGTGGGACCCGTACTCCAGTGAGAGTCAGTGTGTGTGTGGGACCCGTACCCCAGTGAGAGTCAGTGTGTGTGGGACCCATACCCCAGTGAGAGTCAGTGTGTGTGGGACCCATACCCCAGTGAGAGTCAGTGTGTGTGGGACCCGTACCCCAGTGAGAGTCAGTGTGTGTGTGGGACCCGTACCCCAGTGAGAGTCAGTGTGTGTGGGACCCGTACCCCAGTGAGAGTCAGTGTGTGTGTGGGACCCGTACCCCAGTGAGAGTCAGTGTGTGTGTGGGACCCGTACCCCAGTGAGAGTCAGTGTGTGTGTGACCCGTACCCCAGTGAGAGTCAGTGTGTGTGAGACCCGTACCCCAGTGAGAGTCAGTGTGTGTGTGGGACCCGTACCCCAGTGAGAGTCAGTGTGTGTGTGGGACCCGTACCCCAGTGAGAGTCAGTGTGTGTGTGGGACCCGTACCCCAGTGAGAGTCAGTGTGTGTGTGGGACCCGTACCCCAGTGAGAGTCAGTGTGTGTGTGGGACCCGTACCCCAGTGAGAGTCAGTGTGTGTGTGGGACCCGTACCCCAGTGAGAGTCAGTGTGTGTGTGGGACCCGTACCCCAGTGAGAGTCAGTGTGTGTGTGGGACCCGTACCCCAGTGAGAGTCAGTGTGTGTGTGGGACCCATACCCCAGCGAGAGTCAGTGTGTGTGGGACCCGTACCCCAGTGAGAGTCAGTGTGTGTGTGGGACCCATACCCCAGTGAGAGTCAGTGTGTGTGTGGGACCCGTACTCCAGTGAGAGTCAGTGTGTGTGTGGGACCCGTACCCCAGTGAGAGTCAGTGTGTGTGGGACCCATACCCCAGTGAGAGTCAGTGTGTGTGGGACCCATACCCCAGTGAGAGTCAGTGTGTGTGGGACCCGTACCCCAGTGAGAGTCAGTGTGTGTGTGGGACCCGTACCCCAGTGAGAGTCAGTGTGTGTGGGACCCGTACCCCAGTGAGAGTCAGTGTGTGTGTGGGACCCGTACCCCAGTGAGAGTCAGTGTGTGTGTGGGACCCGTACCCCAGTAGAGTCAGTGTGAACACATGGAATTGGCTATTTAGGTGATATGGTGGAATTGGGTTTCTCCGTCCCTGCTCCTGATCTGATGATGTGACTCACCTCTCAGTTGCAGCTTGGAACATTCCGGCAGGGCAGACGTTCATCCGACATGCCCTGTAGCTCGTCACATTCGTAAATGGGATTCCCCCAGAAAAAGATCTGAACCTTTTTCTGGACACCCCTCTCCATTCTGGAAAGCAGGAGATTGTCAGGGAGATCAGTGACTCAGATCCTTACCCACAGCACCCAGGACAGATATCTCCCTCAATACCCCGCGACGCAGGGCCTTCTCCCCAACACACCAACCCTAAGTACCCCCAGTGTCCCCGCAACGCCGGCCCTCCCCCGGGTGTCCCTGCCCCTTCCCCTGGTGTCCCTGCCCCTCCCCCTGGTGTCCCTGCCCCTTCCCCTGGTGTCCCTGCCCCTCCCCCTGGTGTCCCTGCCCCGTGGGCCCTTCCCCTGGTGTCCCTGCCCCTCCCCCTGGTGTCCCTGCCCCTTCCCCTGGTGTCCCTGACCCTGCCCCTGGTGTCCCTGCCCCTCCCCCTGGTGTCCCTGCCCCGTGGGCCCTTCCCCTGGTGTCCCTGCCCCTCCCCCTGGTGTCCCTGCCCCTCCCCCTGGTGTCCCTGCCCCTTCCCCTGGTGTCCCTGCCCCTGCCCCCTGGTGTCCCTGCCCCTTCCCCTGGTGTCCCTGCCCCTTCCCCTGGTGTCCCTGCCCCTTCCCCTGGTGTCCCTGCCCCGTGGGCCCTTCCCCTGGTGTCCCTGCCCCTTCCCCCTGGTGTCCCTGCCCCTTCCCCTGGTGTCCCTGCCCCTTCCCCTGGTGTCCCTGCCCCTCCCCCTGGTGTCCCTGCCCCTTCCCCTGGTGTCCCTGCCCCTTCCCCTGGTGTCCCTGCCCCTCCCCCTGGTGTCCCTGCCCCTTCCCCTGGTGTCCCTGCCCCGTGGGCCCTTCCCCTGGTGTCCCTGCCCCTTCCCCCTGGTGTCCCTGCCCCTTCCCCTGGTGTCCCTGCCCCTTCCCCTGGTGTCCCTGCCCCTTCCCCTGGTGTCCCTGCCCCTCCCCCTGGTGTCCTTGCCCCTTCCCCTTCCCCTGGTGTCCCTGCCCCTGCCCCTGGTGTCCCCTGCACCCTGGGACCTCAGGGCTCCACTGTTGGACCAAGCTATATCCCCTGGAAAGTGATTAAATTGAGATTAAGGATAGAGTCCGAGTCTCACGGGTAGTCAGGATATATCGGTTGACAGGTCCGAGTCCGCCTTCGAGTGCTCTGTTCACCACAGGGAGGGTAACACAGACTCCAGGAGTCCCACTCTGACCAAATCCCTTTGCCATCTGTTGGTGCAGAGAATTATGTTGGAAGGATTAACCATCACTTCCCTGACCATTCACAATTCACCACTGCCCTGACAGACCAGCAACACAAATTACAGTCTGGACAGTACAATACCCACTCCCATCCGTCTGTTACAGTGACAGTACAGTACACACTCCCATCAGTCTGTTACAGAGACAGTACAGTACACACTCCCATCCGTCTGTTACAGAGACAGTACAGTACACACTCCCATCCGTCTGTTACAGAGACAGTACAGTACACACTCCCATCCGTCTGTTACAGAGACAGTACAGTACCCACTCCTGTCAGTCTGTTACACAGACAATCCAGTACCCAGTCCTGTCAATCTGTTACAGAGATAGGCTAGTACACACTCCTGTCCGTCTGTTATAGAGGCTGTCCAGTACCCACTCCCGTCAGTCTGTAACACAGACAGTCTATTACTCACTCCCCCCAGTCTGTAACACAGACAGTCCAGTACCCACTCCACCCAGTCTGTTACAGAGGCAGTCCCGCACCCACTCCCATACGTCTGTTATTGAGACAGTACAGTACACACTCCCATCAGTCTATTACAGAGACAGTACAGGAAACTCTCCCATCCGTCTGTTACAGAGACAGTACAGTACACACTCCCATCAGTCTACTACAGAGACAGTACAGGAAACTCTCCCATCCGTCTGTTACACAGACAGTCCAGTACACACTCCCGTTAAGACAGTTACACAGACTTTCCAGTACCCAGTCCTGTCAGTCTGTTACACAGAGCGTCCAGTACCCACTCCAATCAGTCTGTTACACAGACAGTCCAGTACCCACTCCTGTCAGTCTGTTACACAGACAATCCAGTACCCTGTGCTGTCAGTCTGTTCCACAGACAGTCCAGTACCCACTCCTGCCAGTCTGTTACAAAGACAGCACAGTACACACTCCCGTCTGTCTGTTACACAGACAGTCCAGTACCCACTCTTGTCAGTCTGTTACAGAGACAGTACACTACACAGTCCCGTCAGTCTGTTACACAGACAGTCCAGTACCCACTCCGATCATTCTGTTATACAGACAGTCCAGTACCCACACCCGTCAGTCTGTTAAAGAGATAGTCTAGTACACACTCCCGTCAGTCTGTTACAGAGACAGTCCAGTACCCACTCCCGTCAGTCTGTTACACAGTCTAGTACCCACTCCTGTCTTTCTGTTACACAGACAGTCCAGTACCCACACCCGTCAGTCTGTTAAAGAGACAGTCTAGTACACACACCCGTCAGTCTGTTACACAGACAGTCCAGTAACCGCTCCGATCATTCTGTTATACAGACAGTCCAGTACCCACACCCGTCAGTCTGTTAAAGAGATAGTCTAGTACACACTCCCGTCAGTCTGTTACAGAGACAGTCCAGTACCCACTCCCGTCAGTCTGTTACACAGTCTAGTACCCACTCCTGTCTTTCTGTTACACAGACAGTCCAGTACCCACACCCGTCAGTCTGTTAAAGAGACAGTCTAGTACACACACCCGTCAGTCTGTTACACAGACAATCCAGTACCCACGCCCGTCAGTCTGTTACACAGACAGTCCAGTTCCCAGTCCTGTCAGTCTGTTACAGAGACAGTCCGGTACCCACACACGTCAGTCTGTTACACAGACAGTCCAGTTCCCACACCCGCCAGTCTGTTACAGAGACAGTCTAGTACACACTCCCGTCAGTCTGTTACAGATACAGTCCAGTACCCACTCCCATCAGTCTGTTACACAGACAGTCCAGTACTCAGTCCTGTCAGTCTGATACACAGACTGTCCAGTACCCATACCCATCAGTCTGTTACAGAGACAGTCTAGTACCCACTCCCATCAGTCTGTTAGAGACAGTCCAGTACCCACTCCTGTCAGTCTATTACACAGACAGTCCAGTACCCACTCCCATCAGTCTGTTACACAGACAATCCAGTATGATCTCCTGTAAGTCTGTTACAGAGGCAGTCCAGTACCCACTCCCATCTGTCTGTTACAGGAACAGAACAGTACACACGCCCATCAGTCTATTACAGAGACAGTCTAGTACCCACTCCTGTCAGTCTGTTACACAGTCTAGTACCCACTACCGCCAGTCTGTTACACAGACATTCCAGTACCCACTCCCGTCAGTCTGTTACACAGACAGTCTAGTACCCACTCCCGTCAGTCTGTTACACAGACAGTCCAGTACCCACTCCTGTCAGTCTGTTACACAGACAGTCCAGTACCCACTCCCGTCAGTCTGTTCCACAGACAGTCCAGTACCCACTCCTGCCAGTCTGTTACAAAGACAGCACAGTACACACTCCCGTCTGTCTGTTACACAGACAGTCCAGTACCCACTCTTGTCAGTCTGTTACAGAGACAGTACACTACACAGTCCCGTCAGTCTGTTACACAGACAGTCCAGTACCCACACCCGTCAGTCTGTTAAAGAGATAGTCTAGTACACACTCCCGTCAGTCTGTTACAGAGACAGTCCAGTACCCACTCCCGTCAGTCTGTTACACAGTCTAGTACCCACTCCTGTCTTTCTGTTACACAGACAGTCCAGTACCCACACCCGTCAGTCTGTTAAAGAGACAGTCTAGTACACACACCCGTCAGTCTGTTACACAGACAGTCCAGTACACACTCCCGTCAGTCTGTTACACAGACAGTCCAGTACCCACTCTTGTCAGTCTGTTACAGAGACAGTACACTACACAGTCCCGTCAGTCTGTTACACAGACAGTCCAGTAACCGCTCCGATCATTCTGTTATACAGACAGTCCAGTACCCACACCCGTCAGTCTGTTAAAGAGATAGTCTAGTACACACTCCCGTCAGTCTGTTACAGAGACAGTCCAGTACCCACTCCCGTCAGTCTGTTACACAGTCTAGTACCCACTCCTGTCTTTCTGTTACACAGACAGTCCAGTACCCACACCCGTCAGTCTGTTAAAGAGACAGTCTAGTACACACACCCGTCAGTCTGTTACACAGACAATCCAGTACCCACGCCCGTCAGTCTGTTACACAGACAGTCCAGTTCCCAGTCCTGTCAGTCTGTTACAGAGACAGTCCGGTACCCACACACGTCAGTCTGTTACACAGACAGTCCAGTTCCCACACCCGCCAGTCTGTTACAGAGACAGTCTAGTACACACTCCCGTCAGTCTGTTACAGATACAGTCCAGTACCCACTCCCATCAGTCTGTTACACAGACAGTCCAGTACTCAGTCCTGTCAGTCTGATACACAGACTGTCCAGTACCCATACCCATCAGTCTGTTACAGAGACAGTCTAGTACCCACTCCCATCAGTCTGTTAGAGACAGTCCAGTACCCACTCCTGTCAGTCTATTACACAGACAGTCCAGTACCCACTCCCATCAGTCTGTTACACAGACAATCCAGTATGATCTCCTGTAAGTCTGTTACAGAGGCAGTCCAGTACCCACTCCCATCTGTCTGTTACAGGAACAGAACAGTACACACGCCCATCAGTCTATTACAGAGACAGTCTAGTACCCACTCCTGTCAGTCTGTTACACAGTCTAGTACCCACTACCGCCAGTCTGTTACACAGACATTCCAGTACCCACTCCCGTCAGTCTGTTACACAGACAGTCTAGTACCCACTCCCGTCAGTCTGTTACACAGACAGTCCAGTACCCACTCCTGTCAGTCTGTTACACAGACAGTCCAGTACCCACTCCCGTCAGTCTGTTCCACAGACAGTCCAGTACCCACTCCTGCCAGTCTGTTACAAAGACAGCACAGTACACACTCCCGTCTGTCTGTTACACAGACAGTCCAGTACCCACTCTTGTCAGTCTGTTACAGAGACAGTACACTACACAGTCCCGTCAGTCTGTTACACAGACAGTCCAGTACCCACACCCGTCAGTCTGTTAAAGAGATAGTCTAGTACACACACCCGTCAGTCTGTTACACAGACAGTCCAGTACACACTCCCGTCAGTCTGTTACACAGACAGTCCAGTACCCACTCTTGTCAGTCTGTTACAGAGACAGTACACTACACAGTCCCGTCAGTCTGTTACACAGACAGTCCAGTAACCGCTCCGATCATTCTGTTATACAGACAGTCCAGTACCCACACCCGTCAGTCTGTTAAAGAGATAGTCTAGTACACACTCCCGTCAGTCTGTTACAGAGACAGTCCAGTACCCACTCCCGTCAGTCTGTTACACAGTCTAGTACCCACTCCTGTCTTTCTGTTACACAGACAGTCCAGTACCCACACCCGTCAGTCTGTTAAAGAGACAGTCTAGTACACACACCCGTCAGTCTGTTACACAGACAATCCAGTACCCACGCCCGTCAGTCTGTTACACAGACAGTCCAGTTCCCAGTCCTGTCAGTCTGTTACAGAGACAGTCCGGTACCCACACACGTCAGTCTGTTACACAGACAGTCCAGTTCCCACACCCGCCAGTCTGTTACAGAGACAGTCTAGTACACACTCCCGTCAGTCTGTTACAGATACAGTCCAGTACCCACTCCCATCAGTCTGTTACACAGACAGTCCAGTACTCAGTCCTGTCAGTCTGATACACAGACTGTCCAGTACCCATACCCATCAGTCTGTTACAGAGACAGTCTAGTACCCACTCCCATCAGTCTGTTAGAGACAGTCCAGTACCCACTCCTGTCAGTCTATTACACAGACAGTCCAGTACCCACTCCCATCAGTCTGTTACACAGACAATCCAGTATGATCTCCTGTAAGTCTGTTACAGAGGCAGTCCAGTACCCACTCCCATCTGTCTGTTACAGGAACAGAACAGTACACACGCCCATCAGTCTATTACAGAGACAGTCTAGTACCCACTCCTGTCAGTCTGTTACACAGTCTAGTACCCACTACCGCCAGTCTGTTACACAGACATTCCAGTACCCACTCCCGTCAGTCTGTTACACAGACAGTCTAGTACCCACTCCCGTCAGTCTGTTACACAGACAGTCCAGTACCCACTCCTGTCAGTCTGTTACACAGACAGTCCAGTACCCACTCCCGTCAGTCTGTTCCACAGACAGTCCAGTACCCACTCCTGCCAGTCTGTTACAAAGACAGCACAGTACACACTCCCGTCTGTCTGTTACACAGACAGTCCAGTACCCACTCTTGTCAGTCTGTTACAGAGACAGTACACTACACAGTCCCGTCAGTCTGTTACACAGACAGTCCAGTACCCACACCCGTCAGTCTGTTAAAGAGATAGTCTAGTACACACTCCCGTCAGTCTGTTACAGAGACAGTCCAGTACCCACTCCCGTCAGTCTGTTACACAGTCTAGTACCCACTCCTGTCTTTCTGTTACACAGACAGTCCAGTACCCACACCCGTCAGTCTGTTAAAGAGACAGTCTAGTACACACACCCGTCAGTCTGTTACACAGACAGTCCAGTACCCACTCTTGTCAGTCTGTTACAGAGACAGTACACTACACAGTCCCGTCAGTCTGTTACACAGACAGTCCAGTAACCGCTCCGATCATTCTGTTATACAGACAGTCCAGTACCCACACCCGTCAGTCTGTTAAAGAGATAGTCTAGTACACACTCCCGTCAGTCTGTTACAGAGACAGTCCAGTACCCACTCCCGTCAGTCTGTTACACAGTCTAGTACCCACTCCTGTCTTTCTGTTACACAGACAGTCCAGTACCCACACCCGTCAGTCTGTTAAAGAGACAGTCTAGTACACACACCCGTCAGTCTGTTACACAGACAATCCAGTACCCACGCCCGTCAGTCTGTTACACAGACAGTCCAGTTCCCAGTCCTGTCAGTCTGTTACAGAGACAGTCCGGTACCCACACACGTCAGTCTGTTACACAGACAGTCCAGTTCCCACACCCGCCAGTCTGTTACAGAGACAGTCTAGTACACACTCCCGTCAGTCTGTTACAGATACAGTCCAGTACCCACTCCCATCAGTCTGTTACACAGACAGTCCAGTACTCAGTCCTGTCAGTCTGATACACAGACTGTCCAGTACCCATACCCATCAGTCTGTTACAGAGACAGTCTAGTACCCACTCCCATCAGTCTGTTAGAGACAGTCCAGTACCCACTCCTGTCAGTCTATTACACAGACAGTCCAGTACCCACTCCCATCAGTCTGTTACACAGACAATCCAGTATGATCTCCTGTAAGTCTGTTACAGAGGCAGTCCAGTACCCACTCCCATCTGTCTGTTACAGGAACAGAACAGTACACACGCCCATCAGTCTATTACAGAGACAGTCTAGTACCCACTCCTGTCAGTCTGTTACACAGTCTAGTACCCACTACCGCCAGTCTGTTACACAGACATTCCAGTACCCACTCCCGTCAGTCTGTTACACAGACAGTCTAGTACCCACTCCCGTCAGTCTGTTACACAGACAGTCCAGTACCCACTCCTGTCAGTCTGTTACACAGACAGTCCAGTACCCACTCCCGTCAGTCTGTTCCACAGACAGTCCAGTACCCACTCCTGCCAGTCTGTTACAAAGACAGCACAGTACACACTCCCATCTGTCTGTTACACAGACAGTCCAGTACCCACTCTTGTCAGTCTGTTACAGAGACAGTACACTACACAGTCCCGTCAGTCTGTTACAC
Source organism: Isurus oxyrinchus (assembly GCA_026770705.1). NCBI lineage: Eukaryota > Metazoa > Chordata > Chondrichthyes > Lamniformes > Lamnidae > Isurus > Isurus oxyrinchus. The sequence goes on from JANJGN010001565.1 coordinate 84,510, forward strand.
AGACAGTCCAGTACCCACACCCGTCAGTCTGTTAAAGAGATAGTCTAGTACACACTCCCGTCAGTCTGTTACAGAGACAGTCCAGTACCCACTCCCGTCAGTCTGTTACACAGTCTAGTACCCACTCCTGTCTTTCTGTTACACAGACAGTCCAGTACCCACACCCGTCAGTCTGTTAAAGAGACAGTCTAGTACACACACCCGTCAGTCTGTTACACAGACAGTCCAGTACACACTCCCGTCAGTCTGTTACACAGACAGTCCAGTACCCACTCTTGTCAGTCTGTTACAGAGACAGTACACTACACAGTCCCGTCAGTCTGTTACACAGACAGTCCAGTAACCGCTCCGATCATTCTGTTATACAGACAGTCCAGTACCCACACCCGTCAGTCTGTTAAAGAGATAGTCTAGTACACACTCCCGTCAGTCTGTTACAGAGACAGTCCAGTACCCACTCCCGTCAGTCTGTTACACAGTCTAGTACCCACTCCTGTCTTTCTGTTACACAGACAGTCCAGTACCCACACCCGTCAGTCTGTTAAAGAGACAGTCTAGTACACACACCCGTCAGTCTGTTACACAGACAATCCAGTACCCTCGCCCGTCAGTCTGTTACACAGACAGTCCAGTTCCCAGTCCTGTCAGTCTGTTATAGAGACAGTCCGATACCCACACACGTCAGTCTGTTACACAGACAGTCCAGTTCCCACACCCGCCAGTCTGTTACAGAGACAGTCTAGTACACACTCCTGTCAGTCTGTTACAGATACAGTCCAGTACCCACTCCCATCAGTCTGTTACACAGACAGTCCAGTACTCAGTCCTGTCAGTCTGATACACAGACTGTCCAGTACCCATACCCATCAGTCTGTTACAGAGACAGTCTAGTACCCACTCCCATCAGTCTGTTAGAGACAGTCCAGTACCCACTCCTGTCAGTCTATTACACAGACAGTCCAGTACCCACTCCCATCAGTCTGTTACACAGACAATCCAGTATGATCTCCTGTAAGTCTGTTACAGAGGCAGTCCAGTACCCACTCCCATCTGTCTGTTACAGGAACAGAACAGTACACACGCCCATCAGTCTATTATAGAGATAGTCTAGTACCCACTCCTGTCAGTCTGTTACACAGTCTAGTACCCACTACCGCCAGTCTGTTACACAGACATTCCAGTACCCACTCCCGTCAGTCTGTTACACAGACAGTCTAGTACCCACTCCCGTCAGTCTGTTACACAGACAGTCCAGTACCCACTCCCGTCAGTCTGTTACACAGACAGTCCAGTACCCACTCCCGTCAGTCTGTTCCACAGACAGTCCAGTACCCACTCCTGTCAGACTGTTACAGGGACAGTCCAGTACCCACTCCCATCTGTCTGTTACAGGGACAGTACACCACACACTCCCATCAGTCTATTACAGAGACAGTACAGGACCCACTCCCGTCCTTCTGTTCCAGAAACAGTACACTACACACTCCCGTCAGTCTGTTACAGAGACTGTACAGAATACACTCCCGTCCGTCTGTTACAGAAGCAATATAGTACACACTACTGTCCGTCTGTTACACAGTCTAGTACCCACTCCCATCAGTCTGTTACACAGACAATCCAGTATGATCTCCTGTAAGTCTGTTACAGAGGCAGTCCAGTACCCACTCCCATCTGTCTGTTACAGGAACAGAACAGTACACACGCCCATCAGTCTATTACAGAGACAGTCTAGTACCCACTCCTGTCAGTCTGTTACACAGTCTAGTACCCACTACCGCCAGTCTGTTACACAGACATTCCAGTACCCACTCCCGTCAGTCTGTTACACAGACAGTCTAGTACCCACTCCCGTCAGTCTGTTACACAGACAGTCCAGTACCCACTCCCGTCAGTCTGTTACACAGACAGTCCAGTACCCACTCCCGTCAGTCTGTTACACAGACAGTCCAGTACCCACTCCTGTCAGACTGTTACAAGGACAGTCCAGTACCCACTCCCATCTGTCTGTTACAGGGACAGTACACCACACACTCCCATCAGTCTATTACAGAGACAGTACAGGACCCACTCCCGTCCTTCTGTTCCAGAAACAGTACACTACACACTCCCGTCAGTCTGTTACAGAGACTGTACAGAATACACTCCCGTCCGTCTGTTACAGAAGCAATATAGTACACACTCCTGTCAGTCTGTTACACAAACAGTCCAGTACCCACTCCTGTCAGTCTGTTATACAGACAGTATAGTACACACTCCTGTCAGTCTGTTACACAAACAGTCCAGTACCCACTCACGTCAGTCTGTTACACAGACAGTCCAGTACCCACTCCAATCAGTCTGTTACACAGACAGTCCAGTACCCAGTCCTGTCAGTCTGTTACACAGACAGTCCAGTACCCACTCCTGTCAGTCTGTTACAGAGACAGTCCAGCACCCACTCCCATCTGTCTGTTACAGAGACAGTACAGCACACACTCCCATCAGTCTATTACAGAGACAGTACAGGACCCACTCCCGTCCGTCTGTTCCAGAGACAGTACACTACACACTCCCATCAGTCTGTTACAGAGACTGTACAGAATACACTCCCGTCCGTCTGTTACAGAAGCAATATAGTACACACTACTGTCCGTCTGTTATACAGTCTAGTACCCACTCCCGTCAGTCTGTTACACAGACATTCCAGTACCCACACCCGTCAGTCTGCTACACGGACAGTCCAGTACCCACTCACGTCAGTCTGTTACAGAGACAGTACAGTACACACTCACATCAGTCTGTTAGACAGACAGTCCAGTACCCACTCCAATCAGTCTGTTATACAGACAGTCCAGTACACAATCCTGTCCGTCTGTTACACAGACAGTCCAGTACCCACTCCTGTCAGTCTGTTATACAGACAGTATAGTACACACTCCTGTCAGTCTGTTACACAGACAGTCCAGTACCCACTCCAATCAGTCTGTTACACAGACAGTCCAGTACCCACTCCCATCAGTCTGTTACACAGACAGTCCTGTACCCACTCCTGTCAGTCTGTTACAGAGACAGTATAGTACCCACTCCAATCAGTCTATTACAGAGACAGTACAGGACCCACTCCAGTCCGTCTGTTCCAGAGACAGTACACTACACACTCCCGTCAGTCTGTTACAGAGACTGTACAGAATACATTCCCGTCCGTCTGTTATAGAAGCAATATAGTACACACTATTGTCCGCCTGTTACACAGTCTAGTACTCACTCCGGTCACTCTGTTACACAGGCAGTCCAGTACCCACGCCCGTCAGACTGCCACTCAGACAGTAAGTACCCACTCATGTCTGTCTGTTACAGAGATAGTACAGTACACACTCACGTCAGTCTGTTAGACAGACAGTCCAGTACCCACTCCAATCAGTCTGTTACACAGACTGTCCAGTACACACTCCTGTCAGTCTGTTATACAGACAGTCCAATACCCACTGCTGTCAGTCTGTTACAGAGATATTACAGTACACACTCCCGTTAGTCTGTTACACAGACAATCCAGTATCCACTCTTGTCAGTCTGTTACAGAGACAGTCCAGTACCCAGTCCTGTCAGTCTGTTACACAGACAGTCCAGTGCCCACTCCTGTCAGTCTGTTACAGAGACATTACAGTACACACTCCCGTTAGTCTGTAACACAGACATTCCAGTACCCGCTCCAATCAGTCTGTTACACAGACAGTCCAGTACCCACACCCATTAGTCTTTTAAAGAGACGGTCTAGTACACACTATCGTCAGTCTGTTACAGGGACGGTCCAGTACCCACTCCTGTCAGTCTGTTACAGGGACGGTCCAGTACCCACTCCCATCCATCTGTTACAGAGACAGTACAGTACACACTCCCATCAGTCTATTACAGAGACAGTACAGGACCCACTCCCGTCCGTCTGTTACAGAGACAGTACACTACACACTCCCGTCAGTCTGTTACAGAGACTGTACAATATACACTCCCGTCTGTCTGTTACAGATGCAGTATAGTACACACTCCCGTCAGTCTGTTACACAGGTAGTCCAGTACCCACTCACGTCAGTCTGTTACACAGGCAGTCCAGTACACACTCCCGTCAGTCTGTTAGAGACAGTCCAGTACTCAGTCCTGTCAGTCTGTTACACAGACAATCTAGTACCCACTCCTTTCACTGATGAATCTTCTCAGTCTCACACTTGTACTTACACCAACAGTTGTCATTGTTATAACAGGAGCGAACATCGACAACCTTCCCACTGCATGGTTCCCCATCATGCTCGCGACCAAGGCACCGTCGGACCCTCTTCTGCTGTCCAATGTATTTCCGACATGAGATATTCCAGTCTGGCCGTTCACATTCACTCCACGTGGACCAAACTGTCCATATCCCATCAACTGGACAAAGACAGAAATCAAGAGTGATCAGCAAATCCCATTGAATGGAGGAAACATCCAGCGATGCAACACCCCACCCCCAGCACTGCAGCAACGCTCAACCATGCAGCATCCAGCGATGCAACACCCCACCCCAGCACTGCAGCAACACTCAACCATGCAGCATCCAGCAATACAAGACACAAACCCAGCATTGCAGCAACACTCAACCATGCAAAATCCGGCAATATAAGACACAAACCCAGCATTGCAGCAACGCTCAACCATGTAGCAACCAGCAATGCAACACACCGACCCAGAACTGCAGCAAAGCTCAACCATGCAAAATCCAGCAATGCAACACACAAACCCAGCACTGCAGTAACGCTCAATGATGCAGCAACCAGCAATGCAACACCCCACCCCAGCACTGCAGCAGGGCTCAACCATGCAGCATCCAATGTGACTCCCAGCCCATGCCCTGCAGCAATGCTCAACGATGCAGCATTCAGCAATGCAACACCCCACCCGAGCAATGCAACACACTGACCCAACACTGCAGCAATGCTCACCATGCAGCATCCAGCAACGCATCACCAACCCTGCCCCAGCATTACAGCAACACTCAACCATGCAGCATCCAGCAATGCAACACACCGACCCAGCACTGCAGCAACGCTCAACCATGTAGCAACCAGCAATGCAACATCCCGTCCCAGCACTGCAGTAACACTCAACGATGCAGCATCCAGCAATGCAACAGCACTCAACCCTGCAGCATCCAGCAATGCACTACTCCTCTGATCACCTCAGTATTGCAAGCTCCCAGCACTATAACCGCCTAGCAATGCCACACCCCTGAGAAATGCAACCACCCCTCCCCCAAGCTCTGCAAATCCCCCCACCCGACCTGCACTGTAGCCCCTCAAAGCCAACTACACTTAAGCATCACATCCCCATCACTGCAACCAACTAACCATCCCTTAGCACTGCAGTCACCCCATTGCATCCTAATCCCATTGCAGACACCCCCCACATTGCAGACACCCCCACATTGCAGACACCCCTATTGCAGACACCCCCACATTGCAGACACCCCTATTGCAGACACCCCCACATTGCAGACACCCTCCCATTGCAGACACCCCCACATTGCAGACACCCCCACATTGCAGACACTCCCACATTGCAGACACCCCTATTGCAGACACCCCCACATTGCAGACACTCCCACATTGCAGACACCCTCCCATTGCAGACACTCCCACATTGCAGACACCCCTATTGCAGACACCCCCACATTGCAGACACTCCCACATTGCAGACACCCCCACATTGCAGACACTCCCACATTGCAGACACCCTCCCATTGCAGACACTCCCACATTGCAGACACCCTCCCATTGCAGACACCCCCACATTGCAGACACTCCCACATTGCAGACACCCCTATTGCAGACACCCTCCCATTGCAGACACTCCCACATTGCAGACACCCCCACACTGCAGACACTCCCACATTGCAGACACCCCTATTGCAGACACCCCTATTGCAGACACCCCCACATTGCAGACACCCCCACATTGCAGACACTCCCACATTGCAGACACCCCTATTGCAGACACCCCTATTGCAGACACCCCCACATTGCAGACACTCCCACATTGCAGACACCCCCACATTGCAGACACCCTCCCATTGCAGACACTCCCACATTGCAGACACTCCCACATTGCAGACACTCCCACATTGCAGACACCCCTATTGCAGACACCCCCACATTGCAGACACCCCCACATTGCAGACACCCCCACATTGCAGACACTCCCACATTGCAGACACCCCCACATTGCAGACACTCCCACATTGCAGACACCCTCCCATTGCAGACACCCCCACATTGCAGACACTCCCACATTGCAGACACTCCCACATTGCAGACACCCCTATTGCAGACACTCCCACATTGCAGACACCCCTATTGCAGACACCCTCCCATTGCAGACACTCCCACATTGCAGACACTCCCACATTGCAGACACCCCTATTGCAGACACTCCCACATTGCAGACACTCCCACATTGCAGACACCCCTATTGCAGACACTCCCACATTGCAGACACCCCTATTGCAGACACCCCCACATTGCAGACACCCCCACATTGCAGACACTCCCACATTGCAGACACCCCCACATTGCAGACACCCTCCCATTGCAGACACTCCCACATTGCAGACACTCCCACATTGCAGACACTCCCACATTGCAGACACCCCTATTGCAGACACCCCCACATTGCAGACACCCTCCCATTGCAGACACTCCCACATTGCAGACACCCTCCCATTGCAGACACCCCTATTGCAGACACCCTCCCATTGCAGACACTCCCACATTGCAGACACTCCCACATTGCAGACACCCCTATTGCAGACACTCCCACATTGCAGACACTCCCACATTGCAGACACCCCTATTGCAGACACTCCCACATTGCAGACACCCCTATTGCAGACACCCCCACATTGCAGACACCCCCACATTGCAGACACTCCCACATTGCAGACACCCCCACATTGCAGACACCCTCCCATTGCAGACACTCCCACATTGCAGACATTCCCACATTGCAGACACTCCCACATTGCAGACACTCCCACATTGCAGACACCCTCCCATTGCAGACACTCCCACATTGCAGACACCCTCCCATTGCAGACACTCCCACATTGCAGACACCCCTATTGCAGACACCCCTATTGCAGACTACCCCACATTGCAGACACTCCCACATTGCAGACACCCCCACATTGCAGACACCCCTATTGCAGACAACACTGCCACCCCCCCTCCAACGGCACTGCAGACATCCCGTCCCCAGCACCCCACAGTGCAGACTCCCTGCCCCCCCCTCGCCCCCAACACAGGCTGAGACACAGCCAATCTGTGTATGGACCGAGTTCCATTGTACGAACTGCCCCTTGTCAGGCAGGAGGAGCCTCCCACACTCGCTTCCCACTCTGGGCTCTGTGGTCAAATCCAGAGGGGCTGAATGGATCCTCATTCTAACGGGTCACTGTGGGGGGGGGGGGGGTGGGGACACTGGCTTCCCCACTGGATTACCCGGATCAAGGAGTTCGCTCCCTCGGTGGGTTTATGGTGAGATTTGTCTCACTGACCATTTCAGACAGTCTGTCTCACGCCGACGGTCACGCGTCACTCTCCCTCCATCAACCCCTTTCTCACCTGGACAAGGAATCTTTGTGTTGCAGAAAGTGTGCTTGATGGCACTCCCAGGACACTGGGCACCTCCGTGCTTTGGGGCTGGGTGGTCACATTGCCTCCTTTGCTGAGCTTTCCCAATACCACACGATGTGGAACATGCTGACAATTCAGACCAGGGTCCCCAGTTCCCTGGAACTGCACAGACAGAGACAGAGAAGGTGAGATAGCAACACAGTCCTGAATCCTCACAGTCTCACTGACACAGGCAATCCCATACCCTGCCCCTGGTGTCCCTGCCCCTTCCCCTGGTGTCCCTGCCCCTGCCCCTGGTGTCCCTGCCCCTTCCCCTGGTGTCCCTGCCCCTTCCCCTGGTGTCCCTGCCCCTTCCCCTGGTGTCCCTGCCCCTCCCCCTGGTGTCCCTGCCCCGTGGGCCCTTCCCCTGGTGTCCCTGCCCCTTCCCCTGGTGTCCCTGCCCCTTCCCGTGGTGTCCCTGCCCCGTGGGCCCTTCCCCTGGTGTCCCTGTCCCTTCCCCTGGTGTCCCTGCCCCTTCCCCTGGTGTCCCTGCCCTGTGGGCCCTTCCCCTGGTGTCCCTGCCCCGTGGGCCCTTCCCCTGGTGTCCCTGCCCCGTGGGCCCTTCCCCTGGTGTCCCTGCCCCTTCCCCTGGTGTCCCTGCCCCTCCCCCTGGTGTCCCTGTCCCTTCCCCTGGTGTCCCTGCCCCTCCCCCTGGTGTGCCTGCCCCTTCCCCTGGTGTCCCTGCCCCTTCCCCTGGTGTCCCTGCCCCTTCCCCTGGTGTCCCTGCCCCTTCCCCTGGTGTCCCTGCACTGTGGGCTGTCATGAAGCTGTTTGGTTATTAACCCTCTCCTCCTTGTCTTATATCTGTTTCTGTGTGTCTGTGAGTGTGTCTGTGTGTGTATCTATATCTGTTTCTGTGTGTCTGTGAGTATGTCTGTGTGTATCTATATCTGTTTCTGTGTGTCTGTGAGTGTGTCTGTGTGAATCTATATCTGTTTCTGTGTGTCTGTGAGTGTGTGTGTCTATGTGTATCTATATCTGTTTCTGTGTGTCTGTGAGTGAGTGTGTGAGTGTGTGAGTCTGTGTCTGTATCTGTGTGTCTGTGAGTGTGTCTGTGTGTATGTATATCTGTTTCTGTGTGTCTGTGAGTGTGTCTGTGTGTATCTATATCTGTTTCTGTGTGTCTGTGAGTGTGCGTGTCTGTGTGTATCTATATCTGTTTCTGTGTGTCTGTGAGTGTGTCTGTGTGTATCTATATCTGTTTCTGTGTGTCTGTGAGTGTGTGTGTCTGTGTGTATCTGTTTCTGTTTCTGTGTGTCTGTGAGTGTGTCTGTGTGTATCTGTTTCTGTTTCTGTGTGTCTGTGAGTGTGTCTGTGTGTATCAATATCTGTTTCTGTGTGTCTGTGAGTGTGTGTGTCTGTGTGTATCTATATCTGTTTCTGTGTGTCTGTGAGTGTGTCTGTGTGTATCAATATCTGTTTCTGTGTGTCTGTGAGTGTGTCTGTCTGTATCTATATATGTTTCTGTGTGTCTGTGAGTGCGTGTGTCTGTTGTATCTATATCTGTTTCTGTGTGTCTGTGAGTGTGTGTGTCCCTGTGAGTGTGTGTCTGAGAGTGTGTGTCCCTGTGTGTGTGTGTCTGTGTGTATCTATATCTGTTTCTGTATGTCTGTGAGTGAGTGTGTGAGTGTGTGAGTCTGTGTCTGTATCTGTGTGTCTGTGAGTGTGTCTGTGTGTATCTATATCTGTTTCTGTGTGTCTGTGAGTGTGTGTGTCTGTGTGTATCTATATCTGTTTCTGTGTGTCTGTGAGTGTGTCTGTGTGTATCTATATATGTTTCTGTGTGTCTGTGAGTGTGTGTGTCTGTGTGTATCTATATCTGTTTCTGTGTGTCTGTGAGTGTGTCTGTGTGTATCTATATCTGTTTCTGTGTGTCTGTGAGTGTGTGTGTCTGTGTATCAATATCTGTTTCTGTGTGTCTGTGAGTGTGTTTGTCTGTGTGTATCTATATCTGTTTCTGTGTGTCTGTGAGTGTGTCTGTGTGTATCAATATCTGTTTCTGTGTGTCTGTGAGTGTGTGTGTCTGTGTGTATCTATATCTGTTTCTGTGTGTCTGTGAGTGTGTCTGTGTGTATCAATATCTGTTTCTGTGTGTCTGTGAGAGTGTCTGTGTGTATCAATATCTGTTTCTGTGTGACTGTGAGTGTGTGTGTCTGTGTATCTATATCTGTTTCTGTGTGTCTGTGAGTGAGTGTGTGAGTGTGTGAGTCTGTGTCTGTATCTATATATGTTTCTGTGTGTCTGCGAGTGTGTCTGTGTGTATCTATATCTGTTTCTGTGTGTCTGTGAGTGTGTGTGTCCCTGTGAGTGTGTGTCTGTGAGTGTGTGTCCCTGTGTGTGTGTGTGTCTGTGTGTATCCATATCTGTTTCTGTCTGTCTGTGAGTTTGTGAGTGTGTGTGTCTGTGTCTGTATCTATATCTGTTTCTGTGTGTCTGTGAGTGTGTCTGTGTCTGTATCTATATTTGTTTTTGGGTGTCTGAGTGTGTGTCTGTGTCTGTATCTATATCTGTGTCTGTGTGTCTGTGAGTGTGTGTGTCTGTGTATCTATATCTGTTTCTGTGTGTCTGTGAGTGTGTGAGTATGTGTGTCTGTGTCTGCATCTATATCTGTTTCTGTGTGTCTGTGAGTGTGTGAGTGTGTGTGTCTGTGTCTGTATCTATATCTGTTTCTGTGTGTCTGTGAGTGGGTGTGTCTGTGTATCTATATCTGTTTCTGTGTGTCTGTGAGTGTGAATGTGTCTGTATCTATATCTGTTTCTGTGTGTCTGTGAGTGTGTGAGTGTGTGTGTCTGTGTCTGTATCTATATCTGTTTCAGTGTGTCTGTGAGTGTGTCTGTGTCTGTATCTATATCTGTTTCTGTGTGTCTGTGTGTGTGTGTGTCTGTCAGTGTGCGTGTCTGTGTGTGTCCCTGTGAGTGTGAGTGTGTGTCCCTGTGAGTGTGCGTCCCTGTGAGTGTGTGTCCCTGTGAGTGTGTGTGTCTGTGGATCCCTGTGAGTGTGTGTCTGTGAGTGTGTGTCTGTGAGTGTGTGTCTGTGAGTGTGTGTGTCTGTGAGTGTGTGTGTCTGTGAGTGTGAGTGTGTGTCTCTGTAAGTGTGTGTGCTGTGAGTGTGTGTGTCTGTGAGTGTGTGTCACTGAGTGTGTCCCTGTGAGTGTGTGTGTCCCTGTGAGTGTGTGTGTCTGTGAGTGTGTGTGTCTGTGTGTGTGCCCATAGCTGCTTCTGTGTCCCTGTGAGTGTGTCCCTGTGAGTGTGTGTCTGTGAGTTTGTGTGTCTGTGAGTGTGTGTCCCTGTGAGTGTGTCCCTGTGAGTGTGTGTCCCTGTGAGTGTGTGTGTGTCTGTGAGTGTGTGTGTCTGTGAGTGTGTGTGTCTGTGAGTGTGTGTGTCTGTGAGTGTGTCATTGTGAGTGTGTGTGTCCCTGTAATGTGTGTCTGTGAGTGTGTGTGTCTGTGAGTGTGTGTGTCTGTGTGTGTGTGTGTCTGTGAGTGTGTCCCTGTGAGTGTGTGTCCCTGAGTGTGTGTCCCTGTGAGTGTGTGTGTCGGTGAGTGTGTGTGTCTGTGAGTGTGTGTGTCTGTGAGTGTGTGTGTCTGTGAGAGTGTGTGTCTGTGTGTGTGTGTGTGTGTCTGTGTGTGTGTGTCTGTGAGTGTGTGTGTCTGCGAGTGTGTGTCGCTCTGAGTGTTTGTGTCTGTGAGTGTGTGTGTCTGTGAGTGTGTATGTCTGCGACTGTGTGTTGCTCTGAGTGTTTGTGTCTGTGAGTGTGTGTGTCTGTGAGTGTGTGTGTCTGTGAGTGTGTGTGTCTGTGAGTGTGAGTGTGTGTCCCTGTGAGTGTGTGTCCCTGTGAGTGTGTGTCCCTGTGAGTGTGAGTGTGTGTCCTTGTGAGTGTGTCCCTGTGAGTGTGTGTCCCTGTGAGTGTGTGTCCCTGTGAGTGTGTGTCTGGGAGTGTGTGTGTCTGTGAGTGTGTGTGTCTGTGAGTGTGTCTGTGACTGTGTGTGTCTGTGAGTGTGTGTGTCTGTGAGTGTGTGTCCCTATGAGTGTGAGTGTGTGTCCCTGTAAGTGTGTGTCCCTGTGAGTGTGTGTGTCTCTGAGAGTGTGTCCCTGTGAGTGTGTGTCCCTGTGAGTGTGTGTGTCCCTGTGAGTGTGTGTGTCTGTGAGTGTGTGTGTCTGTGAGTGTGTGTGTCTGTGAGTGTGTGTCCCTGTGAGTGTGTCCTTGTGAGTGTGTGTCCCTGTGAGTGTGTGTCCCTGTGTGTCTGTGTGTCTGTGAGTGTGTGGTTCTGTGAGTGTGTGTGTCTGTGAGTGTGTGTCCCTGTGAGTGTGAGTGTGTGTCCCTGTAAGTGTGTCTCCCTGTGAGTGTGTGTCCCTGTGAGTGTGTGTGTGTGTCTGTGAGTGTGTGTGTGTCTGTGAGTGTGTGTGTCTGTGAGTGTGTGTGTCTGTGAGTGTGTGTGTCTGTGAGTGTGTGTCCCTGTGAGTGTGTGTGACTGTGAGTGTGTCCCTGTGAGTGTGTGTCTGTGAGTGTGTGTGTCTATGAGTGTGTGTCTGTGAGTGTGTGTGTCTGTGAGTGTGTGTGTGTCTGTGAGTGTGTGTGACTGTGAGTGTGTCCCTGTGAGTGTGTCCCTGTGAGTGTGTGTGTCTGTGAGTGTGTGTGTCTGTGAGTGTGTGTGTCTGTGAGTGTGTGTGTCTGTGAGTGTGAGTGTGTGTCCCTGTGAGTGTGTGTCTGTGAGTGTGTGTCCCTGTGAGTGTGAGTGTGTGTCCCTGTGAATGTGTGTGTCTGTGAGTGTGTCCCTGTGAGTGTGTGTGTCTGTGAGTGTGTGTCCCTGTGAGTGTGTGTCCCTGTGAGTGTGTGTGTCTGTGAGTGTGTGTGTCTGTGAGTGTGTGTGTATGTCCCTGTAAGTGTGTGTCCCTGTGAGTGTGTGCGTGTCCGTGAGTGTGTGTGTGTGTGTCCCTGTGAGTGTGTGTGTCTGTGAGTGTGTGTGTCTGTGTGTGTGTGTGTGTCCCTGTGCGTGTGTGTGCCTGTGACTGTGTGTTTATGAGTGTGTGTGTGTGTGTGTTTGTGTGTGTGTGTGTGTGTGTCCCTGTGAATGTGTGCCTGTGAGTGTGTGTCCCTGTGTGTGTGTGTGTCTGTGTGTCCCTGTGAGTGTGTGTGTCTGTGAGTGTGTGTGTCTGTGAGTGTGTGTGTCTGTGAGTGTGTGTGTCTGTGTGTGTGCCCATAGCTGCTTCTGTGTCCCTGTGAGTGTGTCCCTGTGAGTGTGTGTCTGTGAGTTTGTGTGTCTGTGAGTGTGTGTCCCTGTGAGTGTGTCCCTGTGAGTGTGTGTCCCTGTGAGTGTGTGTGTCTGTGAGTGTGTGTGTCTGTGAGTGTGTGTGTCTGTGAGTGTGTGTCCCGGTGAGTGTGTCATTGTGAGTGTGTGTGTCCCTGTAATGTGTGTCTGTGAGTGTGTGTGTCTGTGAGTGTGTGTGTCTGTGTGTGTGTGTGTCTGTGAGTGTGTCCCTGTGAGTGTGTGTCCCTGAGTGTGTGTGTCTGTGAGTGTGTGTCCCTGTGAGTGTGTGTGTCTGTGAGAGTGTGTGTCTGTGAGAGTGTGTGTCTGTGTGTGTGTGTGTCTGTAAGTGTGTGTGTCTGTGAGTGTGTGTGTCTGCGAGTGTGTGTCGCTCTGAGTGTTTGTGTCTGTGAGTGCGTGTGTCTGTGAGTGTGTATGTCTGCGAGTGTGTGTTGCTCTGAGTGTGTGTTGCTCTGAGTGTGTGTCCCTGTGAGTGTGTGTGTCTGTGAGTGTGTGTGTCTGTGAGTGTGTGTGTCTGTGAGTGTGAGTGTGTGTCCCTGTGAGTGTGTGTGTCCCTGTGAGTGTGAGTGTGTGTCCCTGTGAGTGTGTCCCTGTGAGTGTGCGTCCCTGTGAGTGTGTGTCTGTGAGTGTGTGTGTCTGTGAGTGTGTGTCTGTGAGTGTGTGTGTCTGTGAGTGTGTCTGTGAGTGTGTGTGTCTGTGAGTGTGTGTGTCTGTGAGTGTGTGTCCCTGTGAGTGTGAGTGTGTGTCCCTGTGAGTGTGAGTGTGTGTCCCTGTAAGTGTGTGTCCCTGTGAGTGTGTGTGTCTGAGAGAGTGTGTGTCTGTGAGTGTGTGTCCCTGTGAGTGTGTGTCCCTGTGAGTGTGTGTGTCTGTGAGTGTGTGTGTCTGTGAGTGTGTGTGTCTGTGAATGTGTCCATAGCTGCTTCTGTGTCCCTGTGAGTGTGTCCTTGTGAGTGTGTGTCCCTGTGAGTGTGTGTCCCTGTGAGTGTGTGTCCCTGTGTGTCTGTGTGTCTGTGAGTGTGTGGTTCTGTGAGTGTGTGTGTCTGTGAGTGTGTGTCCCTGTGAGTGTGAGTGTGTGTCCCTGTAAGTGTGTCTCCCTGTGAGTGTGTGTGTCTGTGAGTGTGTGTCCCTGTGAGTGTGTCCCTGTGAGTGTGTGTGTCTGTGAGTGTGTGTGTCTGTGAGTGTGTGTGTCTGTGAGTGTGTGTGTCTGTGAGTGTGTGTCTGTGAGTGTGTCCATAGCTGCTTCTGTGTCCCTGTGAGTGTGTGTCCCTGTGAGTGTGTGTCCCTGTGAGTGTGTGTGTGTCTGTGTGTGTGTTTGACTGTGAGTGTGTCCCTGTGAGTGTGTGTCTGTGAGTGTGTGTGTCTATGAGTGTGTGTCTGTGAGTGTGTGTGTCTGTGAGTGTGTGTGACTGTGAGTGTGTCCCTGTGAGTGTGTCCCTGTGAGTGTGTGTGTCTGTGAGTGTGTGTCCCTGTGAGTGTGAGTGTGTGTCCCTGTGAGTGTGTGTCTGTGAGTGTGTGTCCCTGTGAGTGTGTGTGTGTCCCTGTGAATGTGTGTGTCTGTGAGTGTGTCCCTGTGAGTGTGTGTGTCTGTGAGTGTGTGTGTCTGTGAGTGTGTGTCCCTGTGAGTGTGTGTGTCTGTGAGTGTGTGTGTCTGTGAGTGTGTGTGTCTGTGAGTGTGTGTCCCTGTGAGTGTGTGTGTATGTCCCTGTAAGTGTGTGTCCCTGTGAGTGTGTGCGTGTCCGTGAGTGTGTGTGTGTGTGTCCCTGTGAGTGTGTGTCCCTGTGAGTGTGTGTGTCTGTGAGTGTGCGTGTCTGTGTGTCCCTGTGAGTGTGAGTGTGTGTCCCTGTGAGTGTGTGTCCCTGTGAGTGTGTGTGTCTGTGGATCCCTGTGAGTGTGTTTCTGTGAGTGTGTGTCTGTGAGTGTGTGTGTCTGTGAGTGTGAGTGTATGTCCCTGTAAGTGTGTGTGTCTGTGAGTGTGTGTGTCTGTGAGTGTGTGTCACTGAGTGTGTCCCTGTGAGTGTGTGTCCCTGTGAGTGTGTGTGTCTGTGAGTGTGTCTGTGAGTGTGTGTGTCTGTGTGTGTGCCCATAGCTGCTTCTGTGTCCCTGTGAGTGTGTCCCTGTGAGTGTGTGTCTGTGAGTTTGTGTGTCTGTGAGTGTGTGTCCCTGTGAGTGTGTCCCTGTGAGTGTGTGTCCCTGTGAGTGTGTGTTCCTGTGAGTGTGTGTGTGTCTGTGAGTGTGTGTGTCTGTGAGTGTGTGTGTCTGTGAGTGTGTCATTGTGAGTGTGTGTGTCCCTGTAATGTGTGTCTGTGAGTGTGTGTGTCTGTGAGTGTGTGTGTCTGTGTGTGTGTGTGTCTGTGAGTGTGTCCCTGTGAGTGTGTGTCCCTGAGTGTGTGCGTCTGTGAGTGTGTGTGTCTGTGAGTGTGTGTGTCTGTGAGTGTGTGTGTCTGTGAGAGTGTGTGTCTGTGTGTGTGTGTGTCTGTGTGTGAGTGTGTCTGTGAGTGTGTGTGCTGTGAGTGTGTGTGTCTGCGAGTGTGTGTCGCTCTGAGTGTTTGTGTCTGTGAGTGTGTGTGTCTGTGAGTGTGTATGTCTGCGAGTGAGTGTTGCTCTGAGTGTTTGTGTCTGCGAGTGTGTGTGTCTGTGAGTGTGTGTGTCTGTGAGTGTGTGTGTCTGTGAGTGTGAGTGTGTGTCCCTGTGAGTGTGTGTGTCTGTGAGTGTGTGTCCCTGTGAGTGTGAGTGTGTGTCCTTGTGAGTGTGTCCCTGTGAGTGTGTGTCCCTGTGAGTGTGTGTGTCTGTGGGTGTGTGTCCCTGTGAGTGTGTGTCTGGGAGTGTGTGTGTCTGTGAGTGTGTGTGTCTGTGAGTGTGTCTGTGAGTGTGTGTGTCTGTGAGTGTGTGTGTCTGTGAGTGTGTGTCCCTGTGAGTGTGAGTGTGTGTCCCTGTAAGTGTGTGTCCCTGTGAGTGTGTGTGTCTCTGAGAGTGTGTCCCTGTGAGTGTGTGTCCCTGTGAGTGTGTGTGTCCCTGTGAGTGTGTGTGTCTGTGAGTGTGTGTGTCTGTGAGTGTGTGTGTCTGTGAGTGTGTCCTTGTGAGTGTGTGTCCCTGTGAGTGTGTGTCCCTGTGAGTGTGTGTCCCTGTGTGTCTGTGTGTCTGTGAGTGTGTGGTTCTGTGAGTGTGTGTGTCTGTGAGTGTGTGTCCCTGTGAGTGTGAGTGTGTGTCCCTGTAAGTGTGTCTCCCTGTGAGTGTGTGTGTCTGTGAGTGTGTGTCCCTGTGAGTGTGTGTGTCCCTGTGAGTGTGTGTGTCTGTGAGTGTGTGTGTCTGTGAGTGTGTGTGTCTGTGAGTGTGTGTGTCTGTGAGTGTGCCCATAGCTGCTTCTGTGTCCCTGTGAGTGTGTCCCTGTGAGTGTGTGTGTCCCTGTGAGTGTGTGTGTCTGTGAGTGTGTGTGTCTGTGAGTGTGTGTGTCTGTGTGTGTGTGTGTCTGTGAGTGTGTCCCTGTGAGTGTGTGTCCCTGAGTGTGTGCGTCTGTGAGTGTGTGTGTCTGTGAGTGTGTGTGTCTGTGAGTGTGTGTGTCTGTGAGAGTGTGTGTCTGTGTGTGTGTGTGTCTGTGTGTGTGTGTGTCTGTGAGTGTGTGTGTCTGCGAGTGTGTGTCGCTCTGAGTGTTTGTGTCTGTGAGTGTGTGTGTCTGTGAGTGTGTATGTCTGCGAGTGAGTGTTGCTCTGAGTGTTTGTGTCTGCGAGTGTGTGTGTCTGTGAGTGTGTGTGTCTGTGAGTGTGTGTGTCTGTGAGTGTGAGTGTGTGTCCCTGTGAGTGTGTGTGTCTGTGAGTGTGTGTCCCTGTGAGTGTGAGTGTGTGTCCTTGTGAGTGTGTCCCTGTGAGTGTGAGTCCCTGTGAGTGTGTGTGTCTGTGGGTGTGTGTCCCTGTGAGTGTGTGTCTGGGAGTGTGTGTGTCTGTGAGTGTGTGTGTCTGTGAGTGTGTCTGTGAGTGTGTGTGTCTGTGAGTGTGTGTCCCTGTGAGTGTGAGTGTGTGTCCCTGTAAGTGTGTGTCCCTGTGAGTGTGTGTGTCTCTGAGAGTGTGTCCCTGTGAGTGTGTGTCCCTGTGAGTGTGTGTGTCCCTGTGAGTGTGTGTGTCTGTGAGTGTGTGTGTCTGTGAGTGTGTGTGTCTGTGAGTGTGTCCTTGTGAGTGTGTGTCCCTGTGAGTGTGTGTCCCTGTGTGTCTGTGTGTCTGTGAGTGTGTGGTTCTGTGAGTGTGTGTGTCTGTGAGTGTGTGTCCCTGTGAGTGTGAGTGTGTGTCCCTGTAAGTGTGTCTCCCTGTGAGTGTGTGTGTCTGTGAGTGTGTGTCCCTGTGAGTGTGTCCCTGTGAGTGTGTGTGTCCCTGTGAGTGTGTGTCCCTGTGAGTGTGTGTGTCTGTGAGTGTGTGTGTCTGTGAGTGTGTGTGTCTGTGAGTGTGCCCATAGCTGCTTCTGTGTCCCTGTGAGTGTGTGTCCTTGTGAGTGTGTGTCCCAGTGAGTGTGTCCCTGTGAGTGTGTGTCCCTGTGAGTGTGCGTGTGTCTGTGAGTGTGTGTGTCTGTGAGTGTGTGTGTCTGTGAGTGTGTGTGTCTGTGAGTGTGTGTCCCTGTGAGTGTGTGTGTATGTCCCTGTAAGTGTGTGTCCCTGTGAGTGTGTGCGTGTCCGTGAGTGTGTGTGTGTGTGTCCCTGTGAGTGTGTGTGTCTGTGAGTGTGTGTGTCTGTGAGTGTGTGTGTCTGTGTGTGTGTGTGCCTGTGCGTGTGTGTGTGTGTCCCTGTGACTGTGTGTTTATGAGTGTGTGTGTGTGTGTGTTTGTGTGTGTGTGTGTATCTCCCTGTGAGTGTGTGCCTGTGAGTGTGTGTCCCTGTGTGTGTGTGTCTGTGTGTCCCTGTGAGTGTGTGTGTCTGTGAGTGTGTGTGTCTGTGTGTGTGCCCATAGCTGCTTCTGTGTCCCTGTGAGTGTGTCCCTGTGAGTGTGTGTGTCTGTGAGTGTGTCTGTGAGTGTGTGTGTCTGTGTGTGTGCCCATAGCTGCTTCTGTGTCCCTGTGAGTGTGTCCCTGTGAGTGTGTGTCAGTGAGTTTGTGTGTCTGTGAGTGTGTGTCCCTGTGAGTGTGTCCCTGTGAGTGTGTGTCCCTGTGAGTGTGTGTGTCTGTGAGTGTGTGTGTCTGTGAGTGTGTGTGTCTGTGAGAGTGTGTCCCGGTGAGTGTGTCATTGTGAGTGTGTGTGTCCCTGTAATGTGTGTCTGTGAGTGTGGGTGTCTGTGAGTGTGTGTGTCTGTGAGTGTGTGTGTCTGTGTGTGTGTGTGTCTGTGAGTGTGTCCCTGTGAGTGTGTGTCCCTGAGTGTGTGTGTCTGTGAGTGTGTGTCCCTGTGAGTGTGTGTGTCTGTGAGAGTGTGTGTCTGTGTGTGTGTGTGTCTGTGTGTGTGTGTGTGTCTGTGAGTGTGTGTGTCTGTGAGTGTGTGTGTCTGCGAGCGTGTGTCGCTCTGAGTGTTTGTGTCTGTGAGTGCGTGTGTCTGTGAGTGTGTATGTCTGCGAGTGTGTGTTGCTCTGAGTGTTTGTGTCTGTGAGTGTGTGTGTCTGTGAGTGTGAGTGTGTGTCCCTGTGAGTGTGTGTGTCTGTGAGTGTGTGTCCCTGTGAGTGTGAATGTGTGTCCTTGTGAGTGTGTCCCTGTGAGTGTGTGTCCCTGTGAGTGTGTGTGTCTGTGGGTGTGTGTCCCTGTGAGTGTGTGTCTGTGAGTGTGTGTGTCTGTGAGTGTGTCTGTGAGTGTGTGTGTCTGTGAGTGTGTGTGTCTGTGAGTGTGTGTCCCTGTGAGTGTGAGTGTGTGTCCCTGTAAGTGTGTGTCCCTGTGAGTGTGTGTGTCTGTGAGTGTGTGTCCCTGTGAGTGTGTGTCCCTGTGAGTGTGTGTCCCTGTGAGTGTGTGTGTGTCTGTGAGTGTGTGTGTCTGTGAGTGTGTGTGTCTGTGAGTGTGTGTGTCTGTGAGTGTGTGTGTCTGTGAATGTGTCCATAGCTGCTTCTGTGTCCCTGTGAGTGTGTCCTTGTGAGTGTGTGTCCCTGTGAGTGTGTGTCCCTGTGTGTCTGTGAGTGTGTGGTTCTGTGAGTGTGTGTGTCTGTGAGTGTGTGTCCCTGTGAATGTGAGTGTGTGTCCCTGTAAGTGTGTCTCCCTGTGAGTGTGTGTGTCTGTGAGTGTGTGTACCTGTGAGTGTGTCCCTGTGAGTGTGTGTGTCCCTGTGAGTGTGTGTGTCTGTGAGTGCGTGTGTCTGTGAGTGTGTGTGTCTGTGAGTGTGTGTGTCTGTGAGTGTGTGTCTGTGAGTGTGTCCATAGCTGCTTCTGTGTCCCTGTGAGTGTGTGTCCTTGTGAGTGTGTGTCCCAGTGAGTGTGTCCCTGTGAGTGTGTGTGTGTCTGTGTGTGTGTGTGACTGTGAGTGTGTCCCTGTGAGTGTGTGTGTCTGTGAGTGTGTGTGTCTATGAGTGTGTGTGTCTGTGAGTGTGTGTGTGTCTGTGAGTGTGTGTGACTGTGAGTGTGTCCCTGTGAGTGTGTCCCTGTGAGTGTGTGAGTCTGTGAGTGTGTGTGTCTGTGAGTGTGTGTCCCTGTGAGTGTGAGTGTGTGTCCCTGTGAGTGTGTGTCTGTGAGTGTGTGTCCCTGTGAATGTGAGTGTGTGTCCCTGTGAATGTGTGTGTCTGTGAGTGTGTCCCTGTGAGTGTGTGCGTCTGTGAGTGTGTGTGTCTGTGAGTGTGTGTCCCTGTGAGTGTGTGTGTCTGTGAGTGTGTGTCCCTGTGAGTGTGTGTGTATGTCCCTGTAAGTGTGTGTCCCTGTGAGTGTGTGCGTGTCCGTGAGTGTGTGTGTGTGTGTCCCTGTGAGTGTGTGCGTCTGTGAGTGTGTGTGTCTGTCAGTGTGTGTGTCTGTGTGTGTGTGTGTCCCTGTGCGTGTGTGTGCCTGTGCGTGTGTGTGTGTGTCCCTGTGACTGTGTGTTTATGAGTGTGTGTGTGTGTTTGTGTGTGTGTGTGTGTGTGTTCCTGTGAGTGTGTGCCTGTGAGTGTGTGTCCCTGTGTGTGTGTGTCTGTGTGTCCCTGTGAGCGTGTGTGTCTGTGAGTGTGTGTCCCTGTGAGTGTGTGTGTCTGTGAGTGTGTGTGTCTGTGAGTGTGTGTCCCTGTGAGTGTGTGTGTCTGTGTGTGTGTGACTGTGAGTGTGTCCGTCTGTGAGTGTGTGTGTCTGTGAGTGTGTGTGTCTGTGAGTGTGTGTCTGTGAGTGTGTGTGTCTGTGAGTGTGTGTGTGTCTGTGAGTGTGTGTGACTGTGAGTGTGTCCCTGTGAGTGTGTGTCTGTGAGTGTGTGTGTCTATGAGTGTGTGTCCCTGTGAGTGTGAGTGTGTGTCCCTGTGAGTGTGTGTGTCTCTGAGTGTGTGTGTCTGTGAGTGTGTCCTTGTGAGTGTGTGTGTCCTTGTGAGTGTGTGTGTCTGTGAGTGTGTGTGTCTGTGAGTGTGTGTCCCTGTGAGTGTGTGTGTGTCCGTGAGTGTGTGTGTGTGTGTGTGTGTGTCCCTGTGAGTGTGTGTGTCTGTGAGTGTGTGTGTGTCCCTGTGCGTGTGTGTGTGTCTGTGCGTGTGTGTGTGTGTCCCTGTGAGTGTGTGCCTGTGAGTGTGTGTCCCTGTGTGTGTGTGTCTGTGTGTCCCTGTGAGTGTGTGTGTCTGTGAGTGTGTGTGTCTGTGAGTGTGTGTCCCTGTGAGTGTGTGTGTCTGTGAATGTGTGTCCCTGTGAGTGTGTGTGTCTGTGAATGTGTGTCCCTGTGAGTGTGTGTGTGTCTGTGTACATCTGTTTCTATGTGAGTGTGTGTCTGTGTGTATATCTATATCTGTTTCTGCATGTGTCTGTGAGTGTGTGTGTCTGTGTGTGTATCTATATCTGTTTCTGTGTGTCTGTGAGTGTGTGTCTGTGTGTATCTATATCTGTTTCTGTGTGTCTGTGAGTGTGTGTGTCTGTGTGTATGTCCATATCTGCTTCTGTGTCCCTGTGAGTGTGTCCCTGTGAGTGTGTGGTTCTGTGAGTGTGTGTGTCTGTGAGTGTGTGTCTGTGAGTGTGTGTCCCTGTGAGTGTGTGTGTCTGTGAGTGTGTGTGTCTGTGAGTGTGTGTCCCTGTGAGTGTGAGTGTGTGTCCCTGTGAATGTGTGTGTCTGTGAGTGTGTGAGTCTATGAGTGTGTGTCCCTGTGAGTGTCAGTGTGTGTCCCTGTGAGTGTGTGTGTCTGTGAGTGTGTGTCCCTGTGAGGGTGTCCCTGTGAGTGTGTGTGTCTCTGAGTGTGTGTGTCTGTGAGTGTGTCCTTGTGAGTGTGTGTGTCTGTGAGTGTGTGTGTCTGTGAGTGTGTGTCCCTGTGAGTGTGAGTGTATGTCCCTGTAAGTGTGTGTCCCTGTGAGTGTGTGTGTGTCCGTGAGTGTGTGTGTGTGTGTGTGTGTGTGTGTGTGTCCCTGTGAGTGTGTGTGTCTGTCAGTGTGTGTCTGTGAGTGTGAGTGTCTGTCCCTGTAAGTGTGTGTCCCTGTGAGTGTGTGCGTGTCCGTGAGTGTGTGTGTGTGTGTCCCTGTGAGTGTGTGTGTCTGTGAGTGTGTGTGTCTGTGTGTGTGTGTGTGTGTGTGTCCCTGTGAGTGTGTGTGCCTGTGCGTGTGTGTCCCTGTGACTGTGTGTTTATGAGTGTGTGTGTGTGTGTGTCCCTGAGTGTGTGCCTGTGAGTGTGTGTCCCTGTGTGTGTGTGTCTGTGTGTCCCTGTGAGTGTGTGTCCCTGTGAGTGTGTGTGTCTGTGTGTGTGTGACTGTGAGTGTGTCCCTGTGAGTGTGTGTGTCTGTGAGTATGTGTCTGTGAGTGTGTGTCTGTGAGTGTGTGTGTCTGTGAGTGTGTGTGTGTCTGTGAGTGTGTGTGTGTCCGTGAGTGTGTGTGACTGTGAGTGTGTGTGACTGTGTGTGTCCCTGTGAGTGTGTGTCTGTGAGTGTGTGTGTCTATGAGTGTGTGTCCCTGTGAGTGTGAGTGTGTGTCCCTGTGAGTGTGTGTGTCTGTGAGTGTGTGTCCCTGTGAGTGTCTCCCTGTGAGTGTGAGTGTGTGTCCCTGTGAGTGTGTGTGTCTGTGAGTGTGTGTGTCTCTGAGTGTGTGTGTCTGTGAGTGTGTCCTTGTGAGTGTGTGTGTCTGTGAGTGTGTGTGTCTGTGAGTGTGTGTCCCTGTGAGTGTGAGTGTATGTCCCTGTAAGTGTGTGTCCCTGTGAGTGTGTGTGTGTCCGTGAGTGTGTGTGTGTGTGTGTGTACCCTGTGAGTGTGTGTGTTTGTGAGTGTGTGTGTCTGTGTGTGTGTGTGTCCCTGTGCGTGTGTGTGTGTCTGTGCGTGTGTGTGTGTGTCCCTGTGAGTGTGTGCCTGTGAGTGTGTGTCCCTGTGTGTGTGTGTCTGTGTGTCCCTGTGAGTGTGTGTGTCTGTGAGTGTGTGTGTCTGTGAGTGTGTGTGTGTCTGTGTACATCTGTTTCTATGTGAGTGTGTGTCTGTGTGTATATCTATATCTGTTTCTGCATGTGTCTGTGAGTGTGTGTGTCTGTGTGTATGTCCATATCTGCTTCTGTGTCCCTGTGAGTGTGTCCCTGTGAGTGTGTCCCTGTGAGTGTGTGTCCCTGTGAGTGTGTGTCCCTGTGTGTCTGTGTCCCTGTGAGTGTGTGGTTCTGTGAGTGTGTGTGTCTGTGAGTGTGTGTCTGTGAGTGTGTGTCTGTGAGTGTGGGTCCCTGTGAGTGTGTGTGTCTGTGAGTGTGTCTGTGAGTGTGTGTGTCTGTGAGTGTGTGTCCCTGTGAGTGTGTGTGTCTGTGAGTGTGTCTGTGAGTGTGTGTGTCTGTGAGTGTGTGTCCCTGTGAGTGTGAGTGTGTGTCCCTGTAAGTGTGTGTCCCTGTGAGTGTGTGTGTCTGTGAGTGTGTGTGTCTGTGAGTGTGTCCCTGTGAGTGTGTGTGTGTCTGTGAGTGTGTGTGTCTGTGAGTGTGTGACCCTTTGAGTGTGTGTGTCCCTGTGAGTGTGTGTCTGTGAGTGTGTGTCCCTGTGAGTGTGTGTGTCTGTGAGTGTGTGTGTGTCTGTGTATATCTGTTTCTATGTGTGTGTCTGTGTGTATATCTATATCTGTTTCTGCATGTGTTTGTGAGTGTGTGTCTGTGTGTATCTATATCTGTTTCTGTGTGTCTATGAGTGTGTGTGTCTGTGTGTATGTCCATATCTGCTTCTGTGTCCCTGTGAGTGTGTCCCTGTGAGTGTGTGGTTCTGTGAGTGTGTGTGTCTGTGAGTGTGTGTCTGTGAGTGTGTGTCTGTGAGTGTGTGTCACTGTGAGTGTGTGTGTCTGTGAGTGTGTGTGTCTGTGAGTGTGTGTCTCTGTGAGTGTGTGTGTCTGTGAGTGTGTGTGTCTGTGAGTGTGTGTGTCTGTGAGTGTGTGTGTCTGCGAGTGTGTGTCACTCTGAGTGTTTGTGTCTGTGAGTGTGTGTGTCTGTGAGTGTGTATGTCTGCGAGTGTGTGTTGCTCTGAGTGTTTGTGTCTGTGAGTGTGTGTGTCTGTGAGTGTGTGTGTCTGTGAGTGTGTGTGTCTGTGAGTGTGTGTGTCCCTGTGAGTGTGAGTGTGTGTCCTTGTGAGTGTGTCCCTGTGAGTGTGCGTCCCTGTGAGTGTGTGTCTGTGAGTGTGTGTGTCTGTGAGTGTGTGTGTCTGTGATTGTGTCTGTGAGTGTGTGTGTCTGTGAGTGTGTGTGTCTGTGAGTGTGTGTCCCTGTGAGTGTGAGTGTGTGTCCCTGTAAGTGTGTCCCTGTGAGTGAGTGTGTCTGAGAGAGTGTGTCTGTGAGTGTGTGTCCCTGTGAGTGTGTGTCCCTGTGAGTGTGTGTCCCTGTGAGTGTGTGTGTCTGTGAGTGTGTGTGTCTGTGAGTGTGTGTGTCTGTGAGTGTGTGTGTCTGTGAATGTGTCCATAGCTGCTTCTGTGTCCCTGTGAGTGTGTCCTTGTGAGTGTGTGTCCCTGTGAGTGTGTGTCCCTGTGTGTCTGTGTGTCTGTGAGTGTGTGGTTCTGTGAGTGAGTGTGTCTGTGAGTGTGTGTCCCTGTGAGTGTGAGTGTGTGTCCCTGTAAGTGTGTCTCCCTGTGAGTGTGTGTGTCTGTGAGTGTGTGTCCCTGTGAGTGTGTCCCTGTGAGTGTGTGTTGTCTGTGAGTGTGTGTGTCTGTGAGTGTGTGTGTCTGTGAGTGTGTGTGTCTGTGAGTGTGTGTCTGTGAGTGTGTCCATAGCTGCTTCTGTGTCCCTGTGAGTGTGTGTCCCTGTGAGTGTGTGTCCCTGTGAGTGTGTGTGTGTCTGTGTGTGTGTTTGACTGTGAGTGTGTCCCTGTGAGTGTGTGTCTGTGAGTGTGTGTGTCTATGAGTGTGTGTCTGTGAGTGTGTGTGTCTGTGAGTGTGTGTGTGTCTGTGAGTGTGTGTGACTGTGAGTGTGTCCCTGTGAGTGTGTCCCTGTGAGTGTGTGTGTGTGAGTGTGTGTGTGTGTGAGTGTGTGTCCCTGTGAGTGTGAGTGTGTGTCCCTGTGAGTGTGTGTCTGTGAGTGTGTGTCCCTGTGAGTGTGAGTGTGTGTCCCTGTGAATGTGTGTGTCTGTGAGTGTGTCCCTGTGAGTGTGTGTGTCTGTGAGTGTGTGTGTCTGTGAGTGTGTGTCCCTGTGAGTGTGTGTGTCTGTGAGTGTGTGTGTCTGTGAGTGTGTGTCCCTGTGAGTGTGTGTGTATGTCCCTGTAAGTGTGTGTCCCTGTGAGTGTGTGCGTGTCCGTGAGTGTGTGTGTGTGTGTGTCCCTGTGAGTGTGTGTCCCTGTGAGTGTGTGTGTCTGTGAGTGTGCGTGTCTGTGTGTGTCCCTGTGAGTGTGAGTGTGTGTCCCTGTGAGTGTGTGTCCCTGTGAGTGTGTGTGTGTCCGTGAGTGTGTGTGTGTGTGTGTGTGTGTCCCTGTGAGTGTGTGTGTCTGTGAGTGTGTGTGTGTCCCTGTGCGTGTGTGTGTGTCTGTGCGTGTGTGTGTGTGTCCCTGTGAGTGTGTGTCCCTGTGAGTGTGTGTCCCTGTGTGTGTGTGTCTGTGTGTCCCTGTGAGTGTGTGTGTCTGTGAGTGTGTGTGTCTGTGAGTGTGTGTCCCTGTGAGTGTGTGTGTCTGTGAATGTGTGTCCCTGTGAGTGTGTGTGTCTGTGAATGTGTGTCCCTGTGAGTGTGTGTGTGTCTGTGTACATCTGTTTCTATGTGAGTGTGTGTCTGTGTGTATATCTATATCTGTTTCTGCATGTGTCTGTGAGTGTGTGTGTCTGTGTGTGTATCTATATCTGTTTCTGTGTGTCTGTGAGTGTGTGTCTGTGTGTATCTATATCTGTTTCTGTGTGTGTGTGAGTGTGTGTGTCTGTGTGTATGTCCATATCTGCTTCTGTGTCCCTGTGAGTGTGTCCCTGTGAGTGTGTGGTTCTGTGAGTGTGTGTGTCTGTGAGTGTGTGTCTGTGAGTGTGTGTCCCTGTGAGTGTGTGTGTCTGTGAGTGTGTCCATAGCTGCTTCTGTGTCCCTGTGAGTGTGTGTCCTTGTGAGTGTGTGTCCCAGTGAGTGTGTCCCTGTGAGTGTGTGTCCCTGTGAGTGTGTGTGTGTCTGTGTGTGTGTGTGACTGTGAGTGTGTCCCTGTGAGTGTGTGTCTGTGAGTGTGTGTCTGTGAGTGTGTGTGTCTATGAGTGTGTGTCTGTGAGTGTGTGTGTCTGTGAGTGTGTGTGACTGTGAGTGTGTCCCTGTGAGTGTGTGTGTCTGTGAGTGTGTGTGTCTGTGAGTGTGTGTGTCTGTGAGTGTGAGTGTGTGTCCCTGTGAATGTGTGTGTCTGTGAGTGTGTGAGTCTATGAGTGTGTGTCCCTGTGAGTGTCAGTGTGTGTCCCTGTGAGTGTGTGTGTCTGTGAGTGTGTGTCCCTGTGAGGGTGTCTCTGTGAGTGTGTGTGTCTCTGAGTGTGTGTGTCTGTGAGTGTGTCCTTGTGAGTGTGTGTGTCTGTGAGTGTGTGTGTCTGTGAGTGTGTGTCCCTGTGAGTGTGAGTGTATGTCCCTGTAAGTGTGTGTCCCTGTGAGTGTGTGTGTGTCCGTGAGTGTGTGTGTGTGTGTGTGTGTCCCTGTGAGTGTGTGTGTCTGTGAGTGTCTGTGTCTGTGAGTGTGTGTGTCTGTCCCTGTAAGTGTGTGTCCCTGTGAGTGTGTGCGTGTCCGTGAGTGTGTGTGTGTGTGTCCCTGTGAGTGTGTGTGTCTGTGAGTGTGTGTGTCTGTGTGTGTGTGTGTGTGTGTGTCCCTGTGAGTGTGTGTGCCTGTGCGTGTGTGTCCCTGTGACTGTGTGTTTATGAGTGTGTGTGTGTGTGTGTCCCTGAGTGTGTGCCTGTGAGTGTGTGTCCCTGTGTGTGTGTGTCTGTGTGTCCCTGTGAGTGTGTGTCCCTGTGAGTGTGTGTGTCTGTGTGTGTGTGACTGTGAGTGTGTCCCTGTGAGTGTGTGTGTCTGTGAGTATGTGTCTGTGAGTGTGTGTCTGTGAGTGTGTGTGTCTGTGAGTGTGTGTGTGTCTGTGAGTGTGTGTGACTGTGAGTGTGTGTGACTGTGTGTATCCCTGTGAGTGTGTGTCTGTGAGTGTGTGTGTCTATGAGTGTGTGTCCCTGTGAGTGTGAGTGTGTGTCCCTGTGAGTGTGTGTGTCTGTGAGTGTGTGTCCCTGTGAGTGTCTCCCTGTGAGTGTGAGTGTGTGTCCCTGTGAGTGTGTGTGTCTGTGAGTGTGTGTGTCTCTGAGTGTGTGTGTCTGTGAGTGTGTCCTTGTGAGTGTGTGTGTCTGTGAGTGTGTGTGTCTGTGAGTGTGTGTCCCTGTGAGTGTGAGTGTATGTCCCTGTAAGTGTGTGTCCCTGTGAGTGTGTGTGTGTCCGTGAGTGTGTGTGTGTGTGTGTGTACCCTGTGAGTGTGTGTGTTTGTGAGTGTGTGTGTCTGTGTGTGTGTGTGTCCCTGTGCGTGTGTGTGTGTCTGTGCGTGTGTGTGTGTGTCCCTGTGAGTGTGTGCCTGTGAGTGTGTGTCCCTGTGTGTGTGTGTCTGTGTGTCCCTGTGAGTGTGTGTGTCTGTGAGTGTGTGTGTCTGTGAGTGTGTGTGTGTCTGTGTACATCTGTTTCTATGTGAGTGTGTGTCTGTGTGTATATCTATATCTGTTTCTGCATGTGTCTGTGAGTGTGTGTGTCTGTGTGTATGTCCATATCTGCTTCTGTGTCCCTGTGAGTGTGTCCCTGTGAGTGTGTCCCTGTGAGTGTGTGTCCCTGTGAGTGTGTGTCCCTGTGTGTCTGTGTGTCTGTGAGTGTGTGGTTCTGTGAGTGTGTGTGTCTGTGAGTGTGTGTCTGTGAGTGTGTGTCTGTGAGTGTGGGTCCCTGTGAGTGTGTGTGTATGTCCCTGTAAGTGTGTGTCCCTGTGAGTGTGTGCGTGTCCGTGAGTGTGTGTGTGTGTCCCTGTGAGTGTGTGTCCCTGTGAGTGTGTGTCCCTGTGAGTGTGCGTGTCTGTGTGTGTCCCTGTGAGTGTGAGTGTGTGTCCCTGTGAGTGTGTGTCCCTGTGAGTGTGTGTGTCTGTGGATCCCTGTGAGTGTGTTTCTGTGAGTGTGTGTCTGTGAGTGTGTGTGTCTGTGAGTGTGTGTGTCTGTGAGTGTGTGACCCTTTGAGTGTGTGTGTCCCTGTGAGTGTGTGTCTGTGAGTGTGTGTCCCTGTGAGTGTGTGTGTCTGTGAGTGTGTGTGTGTCTGTGTATATCTGTTTCTATGTGTGTGTCTGTGTGTATATCTATATCTGTTTCTGCATGTGTTTGTGAGTGTGTGTCTGTGTGTATCTATATCTGTTTCTGTGTGTCTATGAGTGTGTGTGTCTGTGTGTATGTCCATATCTGCTTCTGTGTCCCTGTGAGTGTGTCCCTGTGAGTGTGTGGTTCTGTGAGTGTGTGTGTCTGTGAGTGTGTGTCTGTGAGTGTGTGTCTGTGAGTGTGTGTCTGTGAGTGTGTGTCCCTGTGAGTGTTTGTCCCTGTGTGTCTGTGTGTCTGTGAGTGTGTGGTTCTGTGAGTGTGTGTCACTGTGAGTGTGTGTCACTGTGAGTGTGTGTGTCTGTGAGTGTGTGTCCCTGTGAGTGTGTGTCTCTGTGAGTGTGTGTGTCTGTGAGTGTGTGTGTGTCTGTGAGTGTGTGTGTCTGTGAGTGTGTGTGTCTGCGAGTGTGTGTCACTCTGAGTGTTTGTGTCTGTGAGTGTGTGTGTCTGTGAGTGTGTATGTCTGCGAGTGTGTGTTGCTCTGAGTGTTTGTGTCTGTGAGTGTGTGTGTCTGTGAGTGTGTGTGTCTGTGAGTGTGTGTCCCTGTGAGTGTGAGTGTGTGTCCCTGTGAGTGTGTGTGTCCCTGTGAGTGTGAGTGTGTGTCCTTGTGAGTGTGTCCCTGTGAGTGTGCGTCCCTGTGAGTGTGTGTCTGTGAGTGTGTGTGTCTGTGAGTGTGTGTGTCTGTGATTGTGTCTGTGAGTGTGTGTGTCTGTGAGTGTGTGTGTCTGTGAGTGTGTGTCCCTGTGAGTGTGAGTGTGTGTCCCTGTAAGTGTGTGTCCCTGTGAGTGTGTGTGTCTGAGAGAGTGTGTCTGTGAGTGTGTGTCCCTGTGAGTGTGTGTCCCTGTGAGTGTGTGTCCCTGTGAGTGTGTGTCCCTGTGAGTGTGTGTGTCTGTGAGTGTGTGTGTCTGTGAGTGTGTGTGTCTGTGAGTGTGTGTGTCTGTGAATGTGTCCATAGCTGCTTCTGTGTCCCTGTGAGTGTGTCCTTGTGAGTGTGTGTCCCTGTGAGTGTGTGTCCCTGTGTGTCTGTGTGTCTGTGAGTGTGTGGTTCTGTGAGTGAGTGTGTCTGTGAGTGTGTGTCCCTGTGAGTGTGAGTGTGTGTCCCTGTAAGTGTGTCTCCCTGTGAGTGTGTGTGTCTGTGAGTGTGTGTCCCTGTGAGTGTGTCCCTGTGAGTGTGTGTTGTCTGTGAGTGTGTGTGTCTGTGAGTGTGTGTGTCTGTGAGTGTGTGTGTCTGTGAGTGTGTGTCTGTGAGTGTGTCCATAGCTGCTTCTGTGTCCCTGTGAGTGTGTGTCCCTGTGAGTGTGTGTCCCTGTGAGTGTGTGTGTGTCTGTGTGTGTGTTTGACTGTGAGTGTGTCCCTGTGAGTGTGTGTCTGTGAGTGTGTGTGTCTATGAGTGTGTGTCTGTGAGTGTGTGTGTCTGTGAGTGTGTGTGTCTGTGAGTGTGTGTGTGTCTGTGAGTGTGTGTGACTGTGAGTGTGTCCCTGTGAGTGTGTCCCTGTGAGTGTGTGTGTCTGTGAGTGTGTGTGTCTGTGAGTGTGTGTCCCTGTGAGTGTGAGTGTGTGTCCCTGTGAGTGTGTGTCTGTGAGTGTGTGTCCCTGTGAGTGTGAGTGTGTGTCCCTGTGAATGTGTGTGTCTGTGAGTGTGTCCCTGTGAGTGTGTGTCCCTGTGAGTGTGTGTGTCTGTGAGTGTGTGTCCCTGTGAGTGTGTGTGTCTGTGAGTGTGTGTGTCTGTGAGTGTGTGTCCCTGTGAGTGTGTGTGTATGTCCCTGTAAGTGTGTGTCCCTGTGAGTGTGTGCGTGTCCGTGAGTGTGTGTGTGTGTGTCCCTGTGAGTGTGTGTCCCTGTGAGTGTGTGTGTCTGTGAGTGTGCGTGTCTGTGTGTGTCCCTGTGAGTGTGAGTGTGTGTCCCTGTGAGTGTGTGTCCCTGTGAGTGTGTGTGTGTCCGTGAGTGTGTGTGTGTGTGTGTGTGTGTCCCTGTGAGTGTGTGTGTCTGTGAGTGTGTGTGTGTCCCTGTGCGTGTGTGTGTGTCTGTGCGTGTGTGTGTGTGTCCCTGTGAGTGTGTGCCTGTGAGTGTGTGTCCCTGTGTGTGTGTGTCTGTGTGTCCCTGTGAGTGTGTGTGTCTGTGAGTGTGTGTGTCTGTGAGTGTGTGTCCCTGTGAGTGTGTGTGTCTGTGAATGTGTGTCCCTGTGAGTGTGTGTGTCTGTGAATGTGTGTCCCTGTGAGTGTGTGTGTGTCTGTGTACATCTGTATCTATGTGAGTGTGTGTCTGTGTGTATATCTATATCTGTTTCTGCATGTGCCTGTGAGTGTGTGTGTCTGTGTGTGTATCTATATCTGTTTCTGTGTGTCTGTGAGTGTGTGTCTGTGTGTATCTATATCTGTTTCTGTGTGTCTGTGAGTGTGTGTGTCTGTGTGTATGTCCATATCTGCTTCTGTGTCCCTGTGAGTGTGTCCCTGTGAGTGTGTGGTTCTGTGAGTGTGTGTGTCTGTGAGTGTGTGTCTGTGAGTGTGTGTCCCTGTGAGTGTGTGTGTCTGTGAGTGTGTCCATAGCTGCTTCTGTGTCCCTGTGAGTGTGTGTCCTTGTGAGTGTGTGTCCCAGTGAGTGTGTCCCTGTGAGTGTGTGTCCCTGTGAGTGTGTGTGTGTCTGTGTGTGTGTGTGACTGTGAGTGTGTCCCTGTGAGTGTGTGTCTGTGAGTGTGTGTCTGTGAGTGTGTGTCTGTGAGTGTGTGTGTCTATGAGTGTGTGTCTGTGAGTGTGTGTGTCTGTGAGTGTGTGTGACTGTGAGTGTGTCCCTGTGAGTGTGTGTGTCTGTGAGTGTGTGTGTCTGTGAGTGTGTGTCCCTGTGAGTGTGAGTGTGTGTCCCTGTGAATGTGTGTGTCTGTGAGTGTGTGAGTCTATGAGTGTGTGTCCCTGTGAGTGTCAGTGTGTGTCCCTGTGAGTGTGTGTGTCTGTGAGTGTGTGTCCCTGTGAGGGTGTCCCTGTGAGTGTGTGTGTCTCTGAGTGTGTGTGTCTGTGAGTGTGTCCTTGTGAGTGTGTGTGTCTGTGAGTGTGTGTGTCTGTGAGTGTGTGTCCCTGTGAGTGTGAGTGTATGTCCCTGTAAGTGTGTGTCCCTGTGAGTGTGTGTGTGTCCGTGAGTGTGTGTGTGTGTGTGTGTGTGTGTGTCCCTGTGAGTGTGTGTGTCTGTGAGTGTGTGTGTCTGTGAGTGTGTGTGTCTGTCCCTGTAAGTGTGTGTCCCTGTGAGTGTGTGCGTGTCCGTGAGTGTGTGTGTGTGTGTCCCTGTGAGTGTGTGTGTCTGTGAGTGTGTGTGTCTGTGTGTGTGTGTGTGTGTGTGTCCCTGTGAGTGTGTGTGCCTGTGCGTGTGTGTCCCTGTGACTGTGTGTTTATGAGTGTGTGTGTGTGTGTGTCCCTGAGTGTGTGCCTGTGAGTGTGTGTCCCTGTGTGTGTGTGTCTGTGTGTCCCTGTGAGTGTGTGTCCCTGTGAGTGTGTGTGTCTGTGTGTGTGTGACTGTGAGTGTGTCCCTGTGAGTGTGTGTGTCTGTGAGTATGTGTCTGTGAGTGTGTGTCTGTGAGTGTGTGTGTCTGTGAGTGTGTGTGTGTCTGTGAGTGTGTGTGACTGTGAGTGTGTGTGACTGTGAGTGTGTGTGACTGTGTGTGTCCCTGTGAGTGTGTGTCTGTGAGTGTGTGTGTCTATGAGTGTGTGTCCCTGTGAGTGTGAGTGTGTGTCCCTGTGAGTGTGTGTGTCTGTGAGTGTGTGTCCCTGTGAGTGTCTCCCTGTGAGTGTGAGTGTGTGTCCCTGTGAGTGTGTGTGTCTGTGAGTGTGTGTGTCTCTGAGTGTGTGTGTCTGTGAGTGTGTCCTTGTGAGTGTGTGTGTCTGTGAGTGTGTGTGTCTGTGAGTGTGTGTCCCTGTGAGTGTGAGTGTATGTCCCTGTAAGTGTGTGTCCCTGTGAGTGTGTGTGTGTCCGTGAGTGTGTGTGTGTGTGTGTGTACCCTGTGAGTGTGTGTGTTTGTGAGTGTGTGTGTCTGTGTGTGTGTGTGTCCCTGTGCGTGTGTGTGTGTCTGTGCGTGTGTGTGTGTCCCTGTGAGTGTGTGCCTGTGAGTGTGTGTCCCTGTGTGTGTGTGTCTGTGTGTCCCTGTGAGTGTGTGTCTGTGAGTGTGTGTGTCTGTGAGTGTGTGTGTGTCTGTGTACATCTGTTTCTATGTGAGTGTGTGTCTGTGTGTATATCTATATCTGTTTCTGCATGCGTCTGTGAGTGTGTGTGTCTGTGTGTATGTCCATATCTGCTTCTGTGTCCCTGTGAGTGTGTCCCTGTGAGTGTGTCCCTGTGAGTGTGTGTCCCTGTGAGTGTGTGTCCCTGTGTGTCTGTGTGTCTGTGAGTGTGTGGTTCTGTGAGTGTGTGTGTCTGTGAGTGTGTGTCTGTGAGTGTGTGTCTGTGAGTGTGGGTCCCTGTGAGTGTGTGTGTATGTCCCTGTAAGTGTGTGTCCCTGTGAGTGTGTGCGTGTCCGTGAGTGTGTGTGTGTGTGTCCCTGTGAGTGTGTGTCCCTGTGAGTGTGTGTCCCTGTGAGTGTGCGTGTCTGTGTGTGTCCCTGTGAGTGTGAGTGTGTGTCCCTGTGAGTGTGTGTCCCTGTGAGTGTGTGTGTCTGTGGATCCCTGTGAGTGTGTTTCTGTGAGTGTGTGTCTGTGAGTGTGTGTGTCTGTGAGTGTGTGTGTCTGTGAGTGTGAGTGTATGTCCCTGTAAGTGTGTGTGTCTGTGAGTGTGTGTGTCTGTGAGTGTGTGTCACTGAGTGTGTCCCTGTGAGTGTGTGTCCCTGTAAGTGTGTGTGTCTGTGAGTGTGTCTGTGAGTGTGTGTGTCTGTGTGTGTGCCCATAGCTGCTTCTGTGTCCCTGTGAGTGTGTCCCTGTGAGTGTGTGTCTGTGAGTTTGTGTGTCTGTGAGTGTGTGTCCCTGTGAGTGTGTCCCTGTGAGTGTGTGTCCCTGTGAGTGTGTGTCCCTGTGAGTGTGTGTGTGTCTGTGAGTGTGTGTGTCTGTGAGTGTGTGTGTCTGTGAGTGTGTCATTGTGAGTGTGTGTGTCCCTGTAATGTGTGTCTGTGAGTGTGTGTGTCTGTGAGTGTGTGTGTCTGTGTGTGTGTGTGTCTGTGAGTGTGTCCCTGTGAGTGTGTGTCCCTGAGTGTGTGCGTCTGTGAGTGTGTGTGTCTGTGAGTGTGTGTGTCTGTGAGTGTGTGTGTCTGTGTGTGTGTGTGTCTGTGAGTGTGTCCCTGTGAGTGTGTGTCCCTGAGTGTGTGCGTCTGTGAGTGTGTGTGTCTGTGAGTGTGTGTGTCTGTGAGTGTGTGTGTCTGTGAGTGTGTGTGTCTGTGTGTGTGTGTGTCTGTGAGTGTGTGTGTCTGTGAGTGTGTGTGCCTGCGAGTGTGTGTCGCTCTGAGTGTTTGTGTCTGTGAGTGTGTGTGTCTGTGAGTGTGTATGTCTGCGAGTGAGTGTTGTTCTGAGTGTTTGTGTCTGTGAGTGTGTGTGTCTGTGAGTGTGTGTGTCTGTGAGTGTGTGTGTCTGTGAGTGTGAGTGTGTGTCCCTGTGAGTGTGTGTCTGTGAGTGTGTGTGTCTGTGAGTGTGTGTGTCTGTGAGTGTGTCTGTGAGTGTGTGTCTGTGAGTGTGTGTGTCTGTGAGTGTGTGTCCCTGTGAGTGTGAGTGTGTGTCCCTGTAAGTGTGTGTCCCTGTGAGTGTGTGAGTCTGAGACAGTGTGTGTCTGTGAGTGTGTGTCCCTGTGAGTGTGTGTCCCTGTGAGTGTGTGTGTCCCTGTGAGTGTGTGTGTCTGTGAGTGTGTGTGTCTGTGAGTGTGTGTGTCTGTGAGTGTGTGTGTCTGTGAATGTGTCCATAGCTGCTTCTGTGTCCCTGTGAGTGTGTCCTTGTGAGTGTGTGTCCCTGTGAGTGTGTGTCCCTGTGTGTCTGTGTGTCTGTGAGTGTGTGGTTCTGTGAGTGTGTGTGTCTGTGAGTGTGTGTCCCTGTGAGTGTGAGTGTGTGTCCCTGTAAGTGTGTCTCCCTGTGAGTGTGTGTGTCTGTAAGTGTGTGTACCTGTGAGTGTGTCCCTGTGAGTGTGTGTGTCCCTGTGAGTGTGTGTGTCTGTGAGTGCGTGTGTCTGTGAGTGTGTGTGTCTGTGAGTATGTGTGTCTGTGAGTGTGTGTCTGTGAGTGTCTCCATAGCTGCTTCTGTGTCCCTGTGAGTGTGTGTCCTTGTGAGTGTGTGTCCCAGTGAGTGTGTCCCTGTGAGTGTGTGTGTGTCTGTGTGTGTGTGTGACTGTGAGTGTGTCCCTGTGAGTGTGTGTCTGTGAGTGTGTGTGTCTATGAGTGTGTGTCTGTGAGTGTGTGTGTCTGTGAGTGTGTGTGTGTCTGTGAGTGTGTGTGACTGTGAGTGTGTCCCTGTGAGTGTGTCCCTGTGAGTGTGTGAGTCTGTGAGTGTGTGTGTCTGTGAGTGTGTGTCCCTGTGAGTGTGAGTGTGTGTCCCTGTGAGTGTGTGTCTGTGAGTGTGTGTCCCTGTGAATGTGAGTGTGTGTCCCTGTGAATGTGTGTGTCTGTGAGTGTGTCCCTGTGAGTGTGTGTGTCTGTGAGTGTGTGTGTCTGTGAGTGTGTGTCCCTGTGAGTGTGTGTGTCTGTGAGTGTGTGTCCCTGTGAGTGTGTGTGTATGTCCCTGTAAGTGTGTGTCCCTGTGAGTGTGTGCGTGTCCGTGAGTGTGTGTGTGTGTGTCCCTGTGAGTGTGTGCGTCTGTGAGTGTGTGTGTCTGTGAGTGTGTGTGTCTGTGTGTGTGTGTGTCCCTGTGCGTGTGTGTGCCTGTGCGTGTGTGTGTGTGTCCCTGTGACTTTGTGTTTATGAGTGTGTGTGTGTGTGTTTGTGTGTGTGTGTGTGTGTGTGTGTCCCTGTGAGTGTGTGCCTGTGAGTGTGTGTCCCTGTGTGTGTGTGTCTGTGTGTCCCTGTGAGTGTGTGTGTCTGTGAGTGTGTGTCCCTGTGAGTGTGTGTGTCTGTGTGTATGTCCATATCTGCTTCTGTGTCCCTGTGAGTGTGTCCCTGTGAGTGTGTGGTTCTGTGAGTGCGTGTGTCTGTGAGTGTGTGTCTGTGAGTGTGTGTCTGTGAGTGTGTGTCCCTGTGAGTGTTTATCCCTGTGTGTCTGTGTGTCTGTGAGTGTGTGGTTCCGTGAGTGTGTGTCTGTGAGTGTGTGTCACTGTGAGTGTGTGTGTCTGTGAGTGTGTGTCCCTGTGAGTGTGTGTCTCTGTGAGTGTGTGTGTCTGTGAGTGTGTGTGTCTGTGAGTGTGTGTGTCTGTGAGTGTGTGTGTCTGCGAGTGTGTGTCGCTCTGAGTGTTTATGTCTGTGAGTGTGTGTGTCTGT
The DNA here is from genome assembly GCA_026770705.1 of Isurus oxyrinchus. Lineage (NCBI taxonomy): Eukaryota > Metazoa > Chordata > Chondrichthyes > Lamniformes > Lamnidae > Isurus > Isurus oxyrinchus. The sequence goes on from JANJGN010001565.1 coordinate 119,589, forward strand.
GAGTGTGTATGTCTGCGAGTGTGTGTTGCTCTGAGTATTTGTGTCTGTGAGTGTGTGTGTCTGTGAGTGTGTGTGTCTGTGAGTGTGTGTGTCTGTGAGTGTGTCTGTGAGTGTGTGTGTCTGTGAGTGTGTGTGTCTGTGAGTGTGTGTCCCTGTGAGTGTGAGTGTGTGTCCCTGTAAGTGTGTGTCCCTGTGAGTGTGTGTGTCTGTGAGTGTGTCTGTGAGTGTGTGTGTCTGTGAGTGTGTGTCCCTGTGAGTGTGAGTGTGTGTCCCTGTAAGTGTGTGTCCCTGTGAGTGTGTGTGTCTGTGAGTGTGTGTGTCTGTGAGTGTGTGTGTCTGTGTGTGTCCCTGTGAGTGTGTGTGTGTCTGTGAGTGTGTGTGTCTGTGAGTGTGTGACCCTTTGAGTGTGTGTGTCCCTGTGAGTGTGTGTCTGTGAGTGTGTGTCCCTGTGAGTGTGTGTGTCTGTGAGTGTGTGTGTGTCTGTGTATATCTGTTTCTATGTGTGTGTCTGTGTGTATATCTATATCTGTTTCTGCATGTGTTTGTGAGTGTGTGTCTGTGTGTATCTATATCTGTTTCTGTGTGTCTATGAGTGTGTGTGTCTGTGTGTATGTCCATATCTGCTTCTGTGTCCCTGTGAGTGTGTCCCTGTGAGTGTGTGGTTCTGTGAGTGTGTGTGTCTGTGAGTGTGTGTCTGTGAGTGTGTGTCCCTGTGAGTGTTTGTCCCTGTGAGTGTTTGTCCCTGTGTGTCTGTGTGTCTGTGAGTGTGTGGTTCTGTGAGTGTGTGTCTGTGAGTGTGTGTCACTGTGAGTGTGTGTGTCTGTGAGTGTGTGTCCCTGTGAGTGTGTGTCTCTGTGAGTGTGTGTGTCTGTGAGTGTGTGTGTGTCTGTGAGTGTGTGTGTCTGTGAGTGTGTGTGTCTGCGAGTGTGTGTCGCTCTGAGTGTTTGTGTCTGTGAGTGTGTGTGTCTGTGAGTGTGTATGTCTGCGAGTGTGTGTGTCTGTGAGTGTGTCTGTGAGTGTGTGTGTCTGTGAGTGTGTGTGTCTGTGAGTGTGTCTGTGAGTGTGTGTGTCTGTGAGTGTGTGTCCCTGTGAGTGTGAGTGTGTGTCCCTGTAAGTGTGTGTCCCTGTGAGTGTGTGTGTCTGTGAGTGTGTGTCCCTGTGAGTGTGTCCCTGTGAGTGTGTGTGTGTCTGTGAGTGTGTGTGTCTGTGAGTGTGTGTGTCTGTGAGTGTGTGTGTCTGTGAGTGTGTCCATAGCTGCTTCTGTGTCCCTGTGAGTGTGTCCCTGTGAGTGTGTGTCCCAGTGAGTGTGTCCCTGTGAGTGTGTGTCCCTGTGAGTGTGTGTGTCTGTGTGCGTGTGTGACTGTGAGTGTGTCCCTGTGAGTGTGTGTCTGTGAGTGTGTGTGTCTGTGAGTGTGTGTGTGTCTGTGAGTGTGTGTGACTGTGAGTGTGTCCCTGTGAGTGTGTGTGTCTGTGAGTCTGTGTGTCTGTGAGTGTGTGTCCCTCTGAGTGTTTGTGTCTGTGAGTGTGTGTGTCTGTGAGTGTGTGTCCCTGTGAGTGTGTGTCCCTGTGAGTGTGTGTGTCTCTGAGTGTGTCCCTGTGAGTGTGTGTGTCTCTGAGTGTGTGTGTCTGTGAGTGTGTCCCTGTGAGTGTGTGTGTCTGTGAGCGTGTGTGTCTGTGAGTGTGTGTGTGTCTGTGAGTGTGTGTCCCTGTGAGTGTATGTCCCTGTAAGCGTGTGTCCCTATGAGTGTGTGTGTGTGTGTCCCTGTGAGTGTGTGTGTGTGTGTCCCTGTGAGTGTGTGTCTGTGAGTGTGTGTGTCTGTGAGTGTGTGTGTGTGTGTCCCTGTGAGTGTGTGTTTATGAGTGTGTGTGTGTGTTTGTGTGTGTGTGTGTGTGTGTCCCTGTGAGTGTGTGCCTGTGAGTGTGTGTCCCTGTGTGTGTGTGTGTCTGTGTGTCCCTGTGAGGGTGTGTCCCTGTGAGTGTGTGTGTCTGTGAGTGTGTGTGTGTGACTGTGAGTGTGTGTCTGTGAGTGTGTGTGTCTGTGAGTGTGTGTCTGTGAGTGTGTGTCTGTGAGTGTGTGTGTCAGTGAGTGTGTGTGTCCCTGTGAGTGTGTGTCCCTGTGAGTGTGTGTGTCTGTGAGTGTGTGTCCCTGTGAGTGTGTGTGTCTGTGAGTGTGTGTGTCTGTGTGTGTGTGTGACTGTGAGTGTGTCCCTGTGAGTGTGTGTGTGTGTTTGTGAGTGTGTGTGTCTGTGAGTGTGTGTGTCTGTGAGTGTGTGTGTGTCTGTGAGTGTGTGACTGTGAGTGTGTCCCTGTGAGTGTGTGTGTGTCTGTAAGTGTGTGTGACTGTGTGTGTCCCTGTGAGTGTGTGTCTGTGAGTGTGTGTGTCTGTGAGTGTGTGTGTCTGTGAGTGTGTGTGTCTGTGAGTGTGTGTCTCTCTGAGTGTTTGTGTCTGTGAGTGTGTGTGTCTGTGAGTGTGAGTGTGTGTGTCTGTGAGTGTGTGTGTCTGTGAGTGTGTGTGTCTGTGAGTGTGTCCCTGTGAGTGTGTGTGTCTCTGAGTGTGTGTGTCTGTGAGTGTGTCCCTGTGAGTGTGTGTGTCTGTGAGTGTGTGTCCCTGTGAGTGTGAGTGTATGTCCCTGTAAGTGTGTGTCCCTGTGAGTGTGTGTGTCCGTGAGTGTGTGTGTGTGTGTGTGTACCTGTGAGTGTGTGTCCCTGTGTGTGTGTGTCCCTGTGCGTGTGTGTGTCTGTGCGTGTGCGTGTGTGTCCCTGTGAGTGTGTGCCTGTGAGTGTGTGTCCCTGTGTGTGTGTGTGTCTGTGTGTCCCTGTGAGTGTGTGTCCCTGTGAGTGTGTGTCCCTGTGAGTGTGTGTGTCTTTGAGTGTGTGTTAGTGAGTGTGTGTCCCTGTGAGTGTGTGTGTGTCTGTGTACATCTGTTTCTATGTGAGTGTGTGTCTGTGTGTATATCTATATCTGTTTCTGCATGTGTCTGTGAGTTTGTGTGTCTGTGTGTATGTCCATATCTGCTTCTGTGTCCCTGTGAGTGTGTGTGTCTGTGTACATCTGTTTCTATGTGAGTGTGTGTCCGTGTGTATATCTATATCTGTTTCTGTGTGTCCGTGAGTGTGTGTGTCTGTGTGTATGTCCATATCTGCTTCTGTGTCCCTGTGAGTGTGTCCCTGTGAGTGTGTGTCCCTGTGAGTGTGTGTCCCTGTGTGTCTGTGAGTGTGTGGTTCTGTGAGTGTGTGTGTCTGTGCGTGTGTGTCTGTGAGTGTGTGTCCCTGTGTGTGTGTGTCCCTGTGCGTGTGTGTGTCTGTGCGTGTGCGTGTGTGTCCCTGTGAGTGTGTGCCTGTGAGTGTGTGTCCCTGTGTGTGTGTGTGTCTGTGTGTCCCTGTGAGTGTGTGTCCCTGTGAGTGTGTGTCCCTGTGAGTGTGTGTGTCTTTGAGTGTGTGTTAGTGAGTGTGTGTCCCTGTGAGTGTGTGTGTGTCTGTGTACATCTGTTTCTATGTGAGTGTGTGTCTGTGTGTATATCTATATCTGTTTCTGCATGTGTCTGTGAGTTTGTGTGTCTGTGTGTATGTCCATATCTGCTTCTGTGTCCCTGTGAGTGTGTGTGTCTGTGTACATCTGTTTCTATGTGAGTGTGTGTCCGTGTGTATATCTATATCTGTTTCTGTGTGTCCGTGAGTGTGTGTGTCTGTGTGTATGTCCATATCTGCTTCTGTGTCCCTGTGAGTGTGTCCCTGTGAGTGTGTGTCCCTGTGAGTGTGTGTCCCTGTGTGTCTGTGAGTGTGTGGTTCTGTGAGTGTGTGTGTCTGTGCGTGTGTGTCTGTGAGTGTGGGTCCCTGTGAGTGTGGGTCCCTGTGAGTGTGTGTGTGTCTGTGAGTGTGTGTGTGTCTGTGAGTGTGTGTGTGTCTGTGAGTGTGTGTCCCTGTGAGTGTGTGTCTCTGAGTGTGTGTGTGTCTGTGAGTGTGTGTGTCTGTGAGTGTGTGTCCCTGTGAGTGTGTGTGTCTGTGAGTGCGTGACCCTTTGAGTGTGTGTCCCTGTGAGTGTGTGTCTGTGAGTGTGTGTGTCTGTGAGTGTGTGTGTCTGTGAGTGTGTGTGTGTCTGTGTATATCTGTTTCTATGTGTGTGTCTGTGTGTATATCTATATCTGTTTCTGCATGTGTTTGTGAGTGTGTGTGTCTGTGAGTGTGTGTGTCCCTGTGAGTGTGTGGGTCTGTGAGTGTGTGTCCCTGTGAATGAGTGTGTGTCTGTGTATATCTGTTTCTATGCGAGTGTGTGCCTGTGTGTATATCTATATCTGTTTCTGCATGTGTCTGTGAGTGTGTGTGTCTGTGTGTGGATCTATATCTGTTTCTGTGTGTCTGTGAGTGTGTGTCTGTGTGTATCTATATCTGTTTCTGTGTGTCTGTGAGTGTGTGTGTCTGTGTGTATGTCCATATCTGCTTCTGTGTCCCTGTGAGTGTGTCCCTGTGAGTGTGTGGTTCTGTGAGTGTGTGTGTCTGTGAGTGTGTGTCCCTGTGAGTGTGTGTCCCTGTGTGTCTGTGAGTGTGTGGTTCTGTGAGTGTGTGTCTGTGAGTGTGTGTCACTGTGAGTGTGTGTGTCTGTGAGTGTGTCCCTGTGAGTGTGTCCCAGTGTGTGTGTGTCTGTGAGTGTGTGTGTCTCTGAATGTGTGTCCCTGTGAGTGTGTGTCCCTGTGAGTGCGTGTGTCTGTGAGTGTGTGTCCCTGTGAGTGTGTGACCCTTTGAGCGTGTGTGTCCCTGTGAGCGTGTGTGTCTGTGAGTGTGTGTCCCTGTGATTGTGTGTGTCTGTGAGTGTATGTGTGTCTGTGTATATCTGTTTCTATGTGTGTGTCTGTGTGTATATCTATATCTGTTTCTGCATGTGTCTGTGAGTGTGTGTGTCTGTGTGTGTATTTATATCTGTTTCTGTGTGTCTGTGAGTGTGTGTCTGTGTGTATCTATATCTGTTTCTGTGAGTGTGTGTGTGTGTCTGTGAGTATGTGTGTCTGTGTGTGTGTCCCTGTGAGTGTGTGTTCCTGTGAGTGTGTGTGTCTGTGAGTGTGTGTGTCTGTGTGAGTGTGTGTGTCTGTGACTGTGTGTCCCTGTGAGTGTGTGCGTCTGTGAGTGTGTGTGTCTGTGAGTGTGTGTCTGTGAGTGTGTGTGTCTGTGTGTCTATCTATATCTGTTTCTGTGTGTCTGTGAGTGTGTGTGTCTGCGAGTGTGTGTCTGCGAGTGTGTGTGTCTCTGAGTGTGTGTGTCTGTGTGTGTGTGTCTGTGAGTGTGTGTGTCTGTGTGTGTATCTATATCTGTTTCTGTGTGTCTGTGAGTGTGTGTCTGCGAGTGTGTGTATGTCCATATCTGCTTCTGTGTCCCTGTGAGTGTGTGTCTGTGACTGTGTGTCTGTGAGTGTGTGTGTCTGTGTGTGTGTGTGTCTGTGTGTGTATCTATATCTGTTTCTGTGTGTCTGTGAGTGTGTGTGTCTGTGAGTGTGTGTCTGCGAGTGTGTGTATGTCCATATCTGCTTCTGTGTCCCTGTGAGTGTGTGTCTGTGAGTGTGTGTGTCTGTGTGTGTATCTATATCTGTTTCTGTGTGTCTGTGAGTGTGTGTGTCTGTGAGTGTGTGTCTGCGAGTGTGTGTATGTCCATATCTGCTTCTGTGTCCCTGTGAGTGTGTGTCTGTGAGTGTGTGTGTCTGTGTGTCTCCAACACGAGATCTTTCTGTGTTTGTGTCTCCTCCCCGCTCTCATTATTACTCTTCCCCCATCTCTACTGACTAGTAAAACCCAATGGAACCGTCTCACCACCACTTCCTGATTAACCCAGTTTTATCATGTGTAATCCTGCCCCGTGGGCCCTTCCCCTGGTGTCCCTGCCCCTTCCCCTGGTGTCCCTGCCCCTTCCCCTGGTGTCCCTGCCCCGTGGGCCCTTCCCCTGGTGTCCCTGCCTCTTCCCCTGGTGTCCCTGCCCCTCCCCCTGGTGTCCCTGCCCCTTCCCCTGGTGTCCCTGCCCCTTCCCCTGGTGTCCCTGCCCCGTGGGCCCTCCCCCTGGTGTCCCTGCCCCTTCCCCTGGTGTCCCTGCCCCTTCCCCTGGTGTCCCTGCCCCGTGGGCCCTTCCCCTGGTGTCCCTGCCCCTTCCCCTGGTGTCCCTGCCCCTCCCCCTGGTGTCCCTGCCCCGTGGCCCCTTCCCCTGGTGTCCCTGCCCCTTCCCCTGGTGTCCCTGCCCCGTGGGCCCTTCCCCTGGTGTCCCTGCCCCTCCCCTGGTGTCCCTGCCCCTTCCCCTGGTGTCCCTGCCCCGTGGGCCCTTCCCCTGGTGTCCCTGCCCCTCCCCCCTGGTGTCCCTGCCCCTTCCCCTGGTGTCCCTGCCCCTTCCCCTGGTGTCCCTGCCCCGTGGGCCCTTCCCCTGGTGTCCCTGCCCCTTCCCCTGGTGTCCCTGCCCCGTGGGCCCCGTGATCCGCTCCCAGAATTAATCTGTAATTTGCTGCTACTCACCGGGGCAGAAACGTAAAAATTCACATGGGCCGGTTTCGGTATTGGACCCAGGGCACGGTCTCCCCGGTGGAGAGTGAGAGGGGGCTGGGCTGCGGCAAACCCGAGTTCGCTTTCGAATTGGAATAAATTTGGTTTCTTCCCCTCGACAACTTTGTCCACACGAACCCCAATTTCCCCAGGGCGACCAGGACCCGTGTGCTGGCAAAGACAAGGGTGGGTCAGAGGAATTCAATAGACAACAGCAGGATAAACAGGGAGAGCCTCCCCAGCATCTGTACAGACATACTGCAAAAATACAAGCACACAGCCCGGCACCTATACGTGACACGGAGCCCGGTGCCTGTACAAGACACGGAGCCCGGCGCCTGTACGGGACACGGAGCCCGGCGCCTGTACGGGACACTGAGCCTGGCGCCTGTACGGGACACCGAGCCCGGCGCCTGTACGGGACACGGAGCCCGGCGCCTGTACACGACACGGAGCCCAGCGCCTGTACGGGACACCGAGCCCGCCACCTGTACGTGACACGGAGCCCGGCGCCTGTACGGGACACGGAGCCCGGCGCCTGTACGGGACACGGAGCCCGGCGCCTGTACGGGACACGGAGCCCGGCGCCTGTACGGGACACGGAGCCCGGCGCCTGTACGGGACACGGAGCCCGGCACCTGTACGGGACATGGAGCCCGGCACCTGTACGGGACATGGAGCCCAGCGCCTGTACGGGACACGGAGCCCGGCGCCTGTACGGGACACGGAACCCGGCGCCTGTACAAGACACAGAGCCCGGCGCCTGTACGGGACATGGAGCATGGTGCTTGCAAGGGACACAGAGCCCGGCGCCTGTACAAGACATGGAGCCCGGCGCCTGTAGAAGAAACGGAGCCCAGCACCTGTACGGGACCCCGGAGCCCGGCGCCTGTACGGGACACGGAGCCCGGCGCCTGCACGGGACACGGAGCCCGGCGCCTGCACGGGACACGGAGCCCGGTGCCTGCATGGGACACGGAGCCCGGCGCCTGTACGGTACATGGAGACCGGCGCCTGTACGGGACACGGAGCCCAGCGCCTGTACAAGACACGGAGCCCGGCGCCTGTACAAGACATGGAGCCCGGCGCCTGTACAAGACAAGGAGCCCGGCGCCTGTATGGGACAAGGAGCCCGGTGCCTGTACGGGACAAGGAGCCCGGCGCCTGTAGAAGACATGGAGCCCGGCACCTGTAGAAGACACGGAGACGGCACCTGTACGGGACACGGAGCCCGGCGCCTGTACAAGACACGGAGCCCGGCGCCTGTACAAGACACGGAGCCCGGGGCCTGTACAAGACACGGAGCCCGGCCCCTGTACAAGACACGGAGCCCAGCACCTGTACAAGACAAGGAGCCCGGCGCCTGTGC
>JANJGN010001566.1:0-115000 GCA_026770705.1 Isurus oxyrinchus
CAGCGATAGCAGAACATGGGGAACAAGAGCAGTGCAGCGCTCCCTCAGCACTGACCCTCCCACAGTGCGGCTCTCCCTCAGCACTGACCCTCCGACAGTGCGGCTCTCCCTCAGCACTGACCCTCCCACAGTGCGGCGCTCCCTCAGCACTGACCCTCCCACAGTGCGGCTCTCCCTCAGCACTGACCCTCCGACAGTGCGGCTCTCCCACAGCATCGACGCTCCGACAGTGCGGCTCTCCCTCAGCACTGACCCTCCCACAGTGCGGCTCTCCCTCAGCACTGACCCGCCCACAGTGCGGCTCTCCCTCAGCACTGACCCTCTGACAGTGCGGCGCTCCCTCAGCACTGACCCTCCCAAAGTGCGGCTCTCCCTCAGCACTGACCCTCCGACAGTGCGGCGCTCCCTCAGCACTGACCCTCCCACAGTGCGGCACTCCCCTCAGCACTGACCCTCCCACAGTGCGGCTCTCCCTCAGCACTGACCCTCCGACAGTGCGGCGCTCCCTCAGCACTGACCCTCCCACAGTGCGGTGCTCCCTCAGTACTGACCCTCCCACAGTGTGGCTCTCCCTCAGCACTGACCCTTCCACAGTGCGGCTCTCCCTCAGCACTGACCCTCCGACAGTGCGGCGCTCCCTCAGCACTGACCCTCCCACAGTGCGGCTCTCCCTCAGTACTGACCCTCCGACAGTGCAGCTCTCCCTCAGCACTGACCCTCCGACAGTGCAGCGCTCCCTCAGCACTGACCCTCCGACAGTACGGCGCTCCCTCAGCACTGACCCTCCAACAGTACGGCGCTCCCTCAGCACTGACCCTCCCACAGTGCGGCTCTCCCTCAGTACTGACCCTCCCACAGTGCAGCTCTCCCTCAGCACTGACCCTCCCTCAGCACTGACCCTCCGACAGTGCAGCTCTCCCTCAGCACTGACCCTCCGACAGTACGGCTCTCCCTCAGCACTGACCCTCTGACAGTGCGGCTCTCCCTCAGCACTGACCCTCCGACAGTGCGGCTCTCCCTCAGCACTGACCCTCCGACAGTGCGGCTCTCCCTCAGCACTGACCCTCCGACAGTGCGGCTCTCCCTCAGCACTGACCCTCCGACAGTGCGGCTCTCCCTCAGCACTGACCCTCCCACAGTGCGGCGCTCCCTCAGCACTGACCCTCCCACAGTGCGGCGCTCCCTCAGCACTGACCCCCGACAGTGCAGCGCTCCCTCAGCACTGACCCTCCCACAGTGCGGCGCTACCTCAGCACTGACCCTCCCACAGTGCGGCTCTCCCTCAGCACTGACCCTCCGACAGTGCGCCTCTCCCTCAGCACTGACCCCCGACAGTGCAGCGCTCCCTCAGCACTGGACCCTCCGACAGTGCGGCGCTCCCTCAGCACTGACCTTCCCACAGTGCGGCGCTCCCTCAGCACTGACCCTCCGACAGTGCGGCTCTCCCTCAGCACTGACCCTCCGACAGTGCGGCGCTCCCTCAGCACTGACCCTCCGACAGTGCGGCTCTCCCTCAGCACTGACCCTCCCACAGTGCGGCTCTCCCTCAGCACTGACCCTCCCACAGTGCGGCACTCCCTCAGCACTGACCCTCCGACAGTGCGGCGCTCCCTCAGCACTGACCCTCCGACAGTGCGGCACTCAGGAAGAGAGGGGGAAATCATTTAATCCAAGTGTGACGAGTGGCAGGAGTTGGGGTGTGGTGGAGATGGAGAATTAGAATTTAGGGGGGGATCTTGCAGCTCCATGTACCCACCTTGCTCCATTGTTGAGACATGGTTTCTGTACGTCCCGTTGAGTTGGGTATCCAACGCTGATGTCTTCTTGAAGAAACTGCTGTTGGAATGAATTCAAGACCGATTGACAAGGAACTCCTCATGAGAGAAGAGTGGCATTTGTTAAAGGTGGAGAGAGAGAGCAAGGAGAATGTGTCAGAGAGGAGAGAGAGAGAGAGAGGGTCCAAGAATCCATGAAGACAGGCCAGAGAGAGAGAGAGAGAGAGAGTTGGAGAGACTGAGGATATGAGGGTCAGTGAAGGGAGGAGTGTGAGAGAGATGGAGAGAGAGAGAGAGTACGAGGGGCAGTGAAGGGGGGAATGTGAGAGAGAGATGGAGAGAGAGAAAGAGATGGAGATAGAGAGAGAGGGTACCAGGGTCAGTGAAGAGGGGAATGTGAGAAAGAGATGGAGAGAGAGAGAGAGAGGGTATACGGGTCAGTGAAGAGGGGAACGTGAGAGAGAGATGGAGAGATAGAGAGAGAGGGTATACGGGTCAGTGAAGAGGGGAATGTGGGAGAGGGATGGAGAGATAGGGAGAGAGGGTATCCGGGTCTGTGAAGAGGGGAACGTGGGAGAGAGATGGAGAGATAGGGAGAGAGGGTATATGGGTCAGTGAAGAGGGGAACGTGGGAGAGGGATGGAGAGATAGGGAGAGAGGGTATCCGGGTCTGTGAAGAGGGGAACGTGGGAGAGAGATGGAGAGATAGGGAGAGAGGGTATCCGGGTCAGTGAAGGGGGGAACGTGGGAGAGAGATGGAGAGATAGAGACAGAGGGTATCCGGGTCAGTGAAGGGGGGAACGAGGGAGAGGGATGGAGAGATAGGGAGAGAGGGTATCCGGGTCAGTGAAGGGGGGAATGTGGGAGAGAGATGGAGAGATAGAGACAGAGGGTATACGGGTCAGTGAAGGGGGGAATGTGAGAGAGAGATAGAGAGAGAGAGAGGGTTTACAGGTCAGTGAAGAGGGGAACGTAAGAGAGAGCTGGAGAGATAGAGACAGAGGGTATACGGGTCAGTGAAGAGGGGAACGTGGGAGGGAGATGGAGAGATAGAGAAAGGGTATCCGGGTCAGTGAAGGGGGGAACGTGGGAGAGGGATGGAGAGATAGAGACAGAGGGTACGAGGGTCAGTGAAGTGGGGAACGTGGGAGAGAGAGATGGAGAGATAGGGAGAGAGGGTATCCGGGTCAGTGAAGGGGGGAACGTGGGAGAGAGAGATGGAGAGAGAGAGAGAGAGGGTACGAGGGTCAGTGAAGGGGGGAACGTGGGAGAGAGAGATGGAGAGATAGGGAGAGAGGGTATCCGGGTCAGTGAAGGGGGGAACGTGGGAGAGGGATGGAGAGATAGGGAGAGAGGGTATACAGGTCAGTGAAGAGGGGAACGTGGGAGAGAGATGGAGAGAGAGAGACAGAGGGTATACGGGTCAGTGAAGAGGGGAACGTGGGAGAGGGATGGAGAGATAGGGAGAGAGGGTATCAGGGTCAGTGAAGGGGGGGAACGTGGGAGAGGGATGGAGAGATAGGGAGAGAGGGTATCCGGGTCAGTGAAGGGGGGAACGTGGGAGAGGGATGGAGAGAGAGAGAGACAGAGGGTATATGGGTCAGTGAAGAGGGGAACGTGGGAGAGGGATGGAGAGATAGGGAGAGAGGGTATCCGGGTCAGTGAAGGGGGGAACGTGGGAGAGAGAGATGGAGAGATAGGGAGAGAGGGTATACGGTTGAGTGAAATGGGGAACGTGGGAGAGAGAGATGGAGAGATAGGGAGAGAGGGTATACGGGTCAGTGAAGTGGGGAACATGGGAGAGAGAGATGGAGAGATAGGGAGAGAGGGTACGAGGGTCAGTGAAGAGGGGAACGTGGGAAAGAGATGGAGAGATAGGGAGAGAGGGTATATGGGTCAGTGAAGAGGGGGGAACGTGGGAGAGAGATGGAGAGAGAGAGACAGAGGGAATAGGGGTCAGTGAAGAGGGGGGAACGTGGGAGAGGGATGGAGAGATAGGGAGAGAGGGTATCCGGGTCAGTGAAGGGGGGAACGTGGGAGAGGGATGGAGAGAGAGAGAGACAGAGGGTATACGGGTCAGTGAAGGGGGGTGAATGAGAAGGGAAGGGCTCGTCAGTGAAACAAAATAGTTGTTGGGGTTTTGAGGACCCAGCAAAGAGTTCGGTTGGAAAGTTACCTCATCATCCTCGAGATCCTTTTATTGCGAGCTTGGTGCTGAAACTCTGTAAGGAAGGTGAATGTCAGGTTGAAAGGTTATCGCTGGCAGTGCTGGCGCCAATTGACCACCTTACCCCAGCAGCCCCTTCAGAAGGCCATGTGCCGACCATGTCACCTTTGCCCCGGCTGAGGGAATTAACTCGCCCGTAGCAAAAGGGTCAGGATCAACTCCAACTTAATGCAGCCTGTGGCTGATCATCCACCTCAACTCCACCTTAATCCAGCCTGTGGATGATCTTCTCCCTCAACTCCACCTTAATCCAGCATGTGGCTGATCTTCTCCCTCAACTCCACCTTAATCCAGCATGTGGCTGATCTTCTTCCTCAACTCCACCTTAATCCAGCCTGTGGCTGATCATCCACCTCAAATCCACCTTAATCCAGCCTGTGGCTGATCATCCACCTCAACTCCACCTTAATCCAGCCTGTGACTGAACTTCTCCCTCAACTCGACCTTAATCCAGCCTGTGGCTGATCATCAACCTCAACTCCACCTTAATCCAGCCTGTGGCTGATCATCCACCTCAACTCCACCTTAATCCAGCCTGTGGCTGATCATCCACCTCAACTCCACCTTAATCCAGCCTGTGGCTGATCATCCACCTCAACTCCACATTAATCCAGCCTGTGGCTGATCATCCACCTCAACTCCACCTTAATCCAGCCTGTGGCTGATCATCCACCTCAACTCCACCTTAATCCAGCCTGTGGCTGATCTTCTCCCTCAACTCCACCTTAATCCAGCCTGTGGCTGATCATCCACCTCAACTCCACCTTAATCCAGCCTGTGGCTGATCATCCACCTCAACTCCACCTTAATCCATCCTGTGGCTGATCTTCTCCATCAACTCCAACTTAATGCAGCCTGTGGCTGATCATCCACCTCAACTCCACCTTAATCCAGCCTGTGGATGATCTTCTCCCTCAACTCCACCTTAATCCAGCATGTGGCTGATCGTCTCCCTCAACTCCACCTTAATCCAGCCTGTGGCTGATCATCTCCCTCAACTCTACCTTAATCCAGCATGTGGCTGATCTTCTTCCTCAACTCCAACTTAATCCAGCCTGTGGCTGATCATCCACCTCAACTTCACCTTAATCCAGCCTGTGGCTGATCATCCACCTCAAATCCACCTTAATCCAGCCTGTGGCTGATCATCCACCTCAACTCCACCTTAATCCAGCCTGTGACTGAACTTCTCCCTCAACTCCACCTTAATCCAGCCTGTGGCTGATCATCCACCTCAACTCCACCTTAATCCAGCCTGTGGCTGATCATCCACCTTAACTCCACCTTAATCCAGCCTGTGGCTGATCATCAACCTCAACTCCACCTTAATCCAGCCTGTGGCTGATCATCCACCTCAACTCCACCTTAATCCAGCCTGTGGCTGATCATCCACCTCAACTCCACCTTAATCCAGCATGTGGCTGATCATCCACCTCAACTCCACCTTAATCCAGCCTGTGGCTGATCATCCACCTCAACTCCACCCTAATCCAGCCTGTGGCTGATCTTCTACCTCAACTCCACCTTAATTTAGCCTGTGGCTGATCATCCACCTCAACTCCACCTTAATCCAGCCTGTGGCTGATCATCCACCACAGCTCCACCTAAATCCAGCCTGTGGCTGATCATCCACCTCAACTCCACCTTAATCCAGCCTGTGACTGATCATCCACCTCAACTCCACCTTAATCCAGCCTGTGGCTGATCATCCACCTCAACTCCACCTTAATCCAGCCTGTGACTGATCATCCACCTCAACTGCACCTTAATCCAGCCTGTGGCTGATCATCCACCTCAACTCCACCTTCATCCATCCTGTGGCTGATCTTCTCCATCAAATCCACGTTAATCCAGCCTGTAGCTGATCATCCACCTCAACTCCACCTTAATCCAGCCTGTGGCTGATCATCCACCTCAACTCCACCTTAATCCAGCCTGTGGCTGATCATCCACCTCAACTCCACCTTAATCCAGTCTGTGGCTGATCATCCACCTCAACTCCACCTTAATTAAACCTGTGGCTGATCATCCACCTCAACTCCACCTTAATCCAGCCTTTGGTTTATCTTCTCCCTCAACTCCAGCTTAATCCAGCCTGTGGCTGATCATCCACTTCAACTCCACCTTAATCCAGCCTGTGGCTGATCTTCTCCCTCAACTCCACCTTAATCCAGCCTGTGGCTGATCTTCTCCCTCAACTCCACCTTAATCCAGCCTGTGGCTGATCATCCACCTCAACTCCACCTTAATCAAGCCTGTGGCTGATCTTCTCCCTCAACTCCACCTTAATCCAGCCTGTGGCTGATCATCCACCTCAACTCCACCCTAATCCAGCCTGTGGCTGATCTTCTCCATCAACTCCAACTTAATGCAGCCTGTGGCTGATCATCCACCTCAACTCCACCTTAATCCAGCCTGTGGATGATCTTCTCCCTCAACTCCACCTTAATCCAGCATGTGGCTGATCGTCTCCCTCAACTCCACCTTAATCCAGCCTGTGGCTGATCATCTCCCTCAACTTCACCATAATCCAGCCTGTGGCTGATCATGCACCTCAACTCCACCTTAATCCAGCCTGTGGCTGATCATCCACCTCAACTCCACCTTAATCCAGCCTGTGGCTGATCATCCACCTCAACTCAACCTAAATCCAGCCTGTGGCTGATCATCCACCTCAACTCCACCTTAATCCAGCCTGTGACTGAACTTCTCCCTCAACTCCACCTTAATCCAGCCTGTGGCTGATCTTCTACCTCAACTCCACCTTAATCCAGCCTGTGGATGATCTTTTCCCTCAACTCCACCTTAATCCAGCCTGTGGCTGATCTTTTCCCTCAACTCCACCTTAATCCAGCCTGTGGCTGATCTTTTCCCTCAACTCCACCTTAATCCATCCTGTGGTTGATCATCCACCTCAACTCCACCTTAATCCATCCTGTGGCTGATCATCCAATTCAACTCCACCTTAATCCAGCCTGTGGCTGATCATCCACCTCAACTCCACCTTAATCCAGCCTGTGGCTGATCTTCTCCCTCAACTCCACCTTAATGAAGCCTGTGGCTGATCATCCACCTCAACTCCACCTTAATCCAGCCTGTGGCTGATCATCCACCTCAACTCCACCTTAATCCAGCCTGTGGCTGATTATCCACCTCAACTCCACCTTAATCCAGCCTGTGGCTGATCATCCACCTCAACTCCAACTTAATCCAGCCTGTGGCTGATCTACTCCCTCAAATCCACCTTAATCCAGCCTGTGGCTGATCTTCTCCCTCAACTCCACCTTAATCCAGCCTGTGGCTGATCTTCTCCCTCAAATCCACCTTAATCCAGCCTGTGGCTGATCATCCAGCTCAACTCCACATTAATCCAGCCTGTGACTGAACTTCTCCCTCAACTCCACCTTAATCCAGCCTGTGCCTGATCATCTACCTCAACTCCACCTTAATCCAGCCTGTGGCTGATCATTCACCTCAACCCCACCTTAATCCAGCCTGTGGCTGATCATCCACCTCAACTCCACATTAATCCAGCCTGTGACTGAACTTCTCCCTCAAACTCCACCTTAATCCAGCCATGCCTGATCATCCACCTCAACTCCACCTTAATCCAGCCTGTGGCTGATCATCCACCTCAACTCCACCTTAATCCAGCCTGTGGCTGATCATCCACCTCAACTCCACCTTAATCCAGCCTGTGGCTGATCATCCACCTCAAGTCCACCTTAATCCACCTGTGGCTGATCTTCTCCCTCAACTCCACCTTATTCCAGTCTGTGGCTGATTTTCTCCCTCAAATCCAACTTAATCCAGCCTGTGGCTGATCATCCACCTCAACTTCACCTTAATCCAGCCGGTGGCTGATCATGCACCTCAACTCCACCTTAATCCAGCCTGTGGCTGATCATCCACCTCAACTCCACCTTAATCCAGCCTGTGGCTGATCATCCACCTCAACTCAACCTAAATCCAGCCTGTGGCTGATCATCCACCTCAACTCCACCTTAATCCAGCCTGAGGTTGATCTTCTCCCTCAACTCCACCTTAATCCAGACTGTGGCTGATCATCCACCTCAACTCCACCTTAATCCAGCCTGTGGCTGATCTTGTCCATCAACTCCACCTTAATCCAGCCTGTGGCTGATCTGTTCCCTCAACTCCACCTTAATCCAGCCTGTGGCTGATCATCCAGCTCAACTCCACCTTAATCCAGCCTGTGGCTGATCATCCACCTCAACTCCACCTTAATCCAGCCTGTGGCTGATCATCCACCTCAACTCCACCTTAATCCAGCCTGTGGCTGATCATCCACGTCAACTCCACCTTAATCCAGCCTGTGGCTGATCATCCACCTCAACTCGAACTTAATCCAGCCTGTGGCTGATCTTCTCCCTCAACTCCAACTTAATGCAGCCTGTGGCTGATCATCCACCTCAACTCCACCTTAATCCAGCCTGTGGCTGATCATCCACCTCAACTCCACCTGAATCCAGCCTGTGGCTGATCTTCTCCCTCAACTCCACCTTAATCCAGCCTGTGGCTGATCTTCTCCCTCAACTCCACCTTAATCCAGCCTGTGGCTGATCATCCACCTCAACTCCACCTGAATCCAGCCTGTGGCTGATCATCCACCTCAACTCCACCTTAATCAAGCCTGTGGCTGATCATCCACCTCAACTCCACCTTAATCCAGCCTGTGGCTGATCATCCACCTCAACTCCACCTTAATCCAGCCTGTGGCTGATCATCCACGTCAACTCCACCTTAATCCAGCCTGTGGCTGATCATCCACCTCAACTCCACCTTAATCAAGCCTGTGGCTGATCATCCACCTCAACTCCACCTTAATCCAGCCTGTGGCTGATCATCCACCTCAACTCCACCTAAATCCAGCCTGTGGCTGATCATCCACCTCAACTCCACCTTAATCCAGCCTGTGGCTGATCTTCTCCCTCAACTCCACCTTAATCAAGCCTGTGGCTGATCATCCACCTCAACTCCACCTTAATCCAGCCTGTGGCTGATCTTCTCCCTCAACTCCACCTTAATCCAGCCTGTGTCTGATCTTCTCCCTCAACTCCACCTTAATCCAGCCTGTGGCTGATCATCCACCTCAACTCCACCTTAATCCATCATCTGGCTGATCTTACACCTCAACTCCACCTTAATCCAGCCTGCGGCTGATCTTCTCCCTCAACTCCAAATTAATCCTGCCTGTGGCTGATTTTCTCCTTCAACTCCACCTTAATCCAGCCTGTGGCTGATCATCCACCTCAACTCCACCTTAATCCAGCCTGTGACTGATCTTCTCCCTCAACACCACCTTAATCAAGCCTGTGGCTGATCATCCACCTCAACTCCACCTTAATCCAGCCTGTGGCTGATCTTCTCCCTCAACTCCAACTTAATCCTGCCTGTGGCTGATTTTCTCCGTCAACTCCACCTTAATCCAGCCTGTGGCTGATCATCCACCTCAACTCCACCTTAATCCAGCCTGTGGCTGATCATCCACCTCAACTCCACCTTAATCCAGCCTGTGACTGATCTTCTCCCTCAACACCACCTTAATCCAGCCTGTGGCTGATCATCCACCTCAACTCCACATTAATCCAGCCTGAGGCTGATCTTCTCCCCCAACACCACATTAATCCAGCCTGTGGCTGATCATCCACCACAACTCCACCTTAATCCAGCCTGTGGCTGATCATCCACCTCAACTCCACCTTAATCCAGCCTGTGGCTGATCATCCACCTCAACTCCACCTTAATCCAGCCTGTGGCTGATCATCCATCTCAACTCCACCTTAATCCAGCCTGTGGCAGATCTTCTCCCTCAACTCCACCTTAATCCATCCTCTGGCTGATCTTACACCTCAACGCCACATTAATCCAGCCTGTGGCTGATCATCCACCTCAACTCCACCTTAATCCAGCCTGCGTCTTATCTTCTCCCTCAACTCCAAATTAATCCAGCGTGTGGCTGATCATCCACCTCAATTCCAACTTAATCCAGCCTGTGGCTGATCTTCTCCCTCAACTCCACCTTAATCCAGCCTGTGGCTGATCTTCTCCCTCAACTCCACCTTAATCCAGCCTGTGGCTGATCATTAACCTCAACTGCACCTTCATCCAGCCTGTGGCTGATCAGCCACCTCAACTCCACCTTAATCAAGCCTGTGGCTGATCTTCTCCCTCAACTCCACCTTAATCCAGCCTGTGGCTGATCATCCACCTCAACTCCACCTTAATCAAGCCTGTGGCTGATCATCCACCTCAATGCCACCTTAACCTAGCCTGTGGCTAATCTTCTCCCTCAACTCCACCTTAATCCAGCCTGTGGCTGATCTTCTCCCTCAACTCCACCTTAATCCAGCCTGTGTCTGATCATCCACCTCAACTCCACCTTAATCCAGTCTGTGGCTGATCTTCTCCCTCAACTCCACCTTAATCCAGCCTGTGGCTGATCTTCTCCCTCAACTCCACCTTAATCCAGCCTGTGGCTGATCATCTCCCTCAACTCCACCTTAATCAAGCCTGTGGCTGATCTTCTCCCCCAACACCACATTAATCCAGCCTGTGGCTGATCATCCACCACAACTCCACATTAATCCAGCCTGTGGCTGATCATCCACCTCAGCTCCACCTTAATCCAGCCTGTGGCTGATCATCCACCTCAACTCCACCTTAATCCAGCCTGTGGCTGATCATCCACCTCAACTCCACCTTAATCCAGCCTGTGGCTGATCATCCACCTCAACTCCACCTTAATCCAGCCTGTGGCTGATCATCCATCTCAACTCCACCTTAATCCATCCTCTGGCTGATCTTACACCTCAACTCCACATTAATCCAGCCTGTGGCTGATCATCCACCTCAACTCCACCTTAATCCAGCCTGCGTCTTATCTTCTCGATCAACTCCAAAGTAATCCAGCCTGTGGCTGATCATCCACCTCAATTCCAACTTAATCCAGCCTGTGGCTGATCTTCTCCCTCAACTCCACCTTAATCCAGCCTGTGGCTGATCTTCTCCCTCAACTCCACCTTAATCCAGCCTGTAGCTGATCATCCACCTCAACTCCACCTTCATCCAGCCTGTGGCTGATCATCCACCTCAACTCCACCTTAATCAAGCCTGTGGCTGATCTTCTCCCTCAACTCCACCTTAATCCAGCCTGTGGCTGATCATCCACCTCAACTCCACCTTAATCCAGCCTGTGGCTGATCATCCACCTCAACTCCACCTTAATCCAGCCTGTGTCTGATCTTCTCCCTCAACTCCACCTTAATCCAGCCTGTGGCTGATCATCCACCTCAACTCCACCTTAATCCATCATCTGGCTGATCTTACACCTCAACTCCACCTTAATCCAGCCTGCGGCTGATCTTCTCCCTCAAC
Organism: Isurus oxyrinchus; assembly: GCA_026770705.1. Lineage (NCBI taxonomy): Eukaryota > Metazoa > Chordata > Chondrichthyes > Lamniformes > Lamnidae > Isurus > Isurus oxyrinchus. The sequence goes on from JANJGN010001566.1 coordinate 11,401, forward strand.
TCCAAATTAATCCAGCCTGTGGCTGATAATCCACTTCAACTCCACCATATTCCAGCCTGTGTCTGATCTTCTCCCTCAACTCCACCTTAATCCAGCCTGTGGCTGATCTTCTCCCTCAACTCCACCTTAATCCAGCCTGTGGCTGATCATCCACCTCAACTCCACCTTAATGCAGCCTGTGGCTGATCTTCTCCCTCAACTCCACCTTAATCCAGCCTGTGGCTGATCATCCACCTCAACTCCACCTTAATCCAGCCCGTGGCTGATCATCCACCTCAACTCCACCTTAATCCAGCCTGTGGCTGATCATCCACCTCAACTCCACCTTAATCCAGCCTGTGGCTGATCATCCACCTCAACTCCACCTTAATCCAGCCTGTGGCTGATCATCCACCTCAACTCCACCTTAATCCAGCCTGTGGCTGATCATCCACCTCAACTCCACCTTAATCCAGCCTGTGGCTGATCATCCACCTCAACTCCACCTTAATCCAGCCTGTGGCTGATCATCCACCTCAACTCCATCTTAATCCAGCCTGTGGCTGATCATCCCCCTCAACTCCACCTTAATCCATCCTCTGGCTGATCTTACACCTCAACGCCACATTAATCCAGCCTGTGGCTGATCATCCACCTCAACTCCACCTTAATCCAGCCTGCGTCTTATCTTCTCCCTCAACTCCAAATTAATCCAGCCTGTGGCTGATCATCCACCTCAATTCCAACTTAATCCAGCCTGTGGCTGATCTTCTCCCTCAACTCCACCTTAATCCAGCCTGTGGCTGATCTTCTCCCTCAACGCCACCTTAATCCAGCCTGTGGCTGATCATTAACCTCAACTGCACCTTCATCCAGCCTGTGGCTGATCAGCCACCTCAACTCCACCTTAATCAAGCCTGTGGCTGATCTTCTCCCTCAACTCCACCTTAATCCAGCCTGTGGCTGATCATCCACCTCAACTCCACCTTAATCAAGCCTGTGGCTGATCATCCACCTCAATGCCACCTTAATCTAGCCTGTGGCTGATCTTCTCCCTCAACTCCACCTTAATCCAGCCTGTGGCTCATCTTCTCCCTCAACTCCACATTAATCCAGCCTGTGTCTGATCATCCACCTCAACTCCACCTTAATCCAGTCTGTGGCTGATCTTCTCCCTCAACTCCACCTTAATCCAGCCTGTGGCTGATCTTCTCCCTCAACTCCACCTTAATCCAGCCTGTGGCTGATCTTCTCCCTCAACTCCACCTTAATCAAGCCTGTGGCTGATCTTCTCCCCCAACACCACATTAATCCAGCCTGTGGCTGATCATCCACCACAACTCCACCTTAATCCAGCCTGTGGCTGATCATCCACCTCAGCTCCACCTTAATCCAGCCTGTGGCTGATCAACCACCTCAACTCCACCTTAATCCAGCCTGTGGCTGATCATCCACCTCAACTCCACCTTAATCCAGCCTGTGGCTGATCATCCACGTCAACTCCACCTTAATCCAGCCTGTGGCTGATCATCCATCTCAACTCCACCTTTATCCATCCTCTGGCTGATCTTACACCTCAACTCCACATTAATCCAGCCTGCGGCTGATCATCCACCTCAACTCCACCTTAATCCAGCCTGCGTCTTATCTTCTCCCTCAACTCCAAAGTAATCCAGCCTGTGGCTGATCATCCACCTCAATTCCAACTTAATCCAGCCTGTGGCTGATCTTCTCCCTCAACTCCACCTTAATCCAGCCTGTGGCTGATCTTCTCCCTCAACTCCACCTTAATCCAGCCTGTGGCTGATCATCCACCTCAACTCCACCTTCATCCAGCCTGTGGCTGATCATCCACCTCAACTCCACCTTAATCAAGCCTGTGGCTGATCTTGTCCCTCAACTCCACCTTAATCCAGCCTGTGGCTGATCATCCACCTCAACTCCACCTTAATCCAGCCTGTGGCTGATCATCCACCTCAACTCCACCTTAATCCAGCCTGTGTCTGATCTTCTCCCTCAACTCCACCTTAATCCAGCCTGTGGCTGATCATCCACCTCAACTCCACCTTAATCCATCATCTGGCTGATCTTACACCTCAACTCCACCTTAATCCAGCCTGCGGCTGATCTTCTCCCTCAACTCCAAATTAATCCAGCCTGTGGCTGATAATCCACCTCAACTCCACCATAATCCAGCCTGTGTCTGATCTTCTCCCTCAACTCCACCTTAATCCAGCCTGTGGCTGATCTTCTCCCTCAACTCCACCTTAATCCAGCCTGTGGCTGATCATCCACCTCAACTCCACCTTAATCCAGCCTGTGGCTGATCTTCTCCCTCAACTCCACCTTAATCCAGCCTGTGGCTGATCATCCACCTCAACTCCACCTTAATCCAGCCCGTGGCTGATCATCCACCTCAACTCCACCTTAATCCAGCCTGTGGCTGATCATCCACCTCAACTCCACCTTAATCCAGCCTGTGGCTGATCATCCACCTCAACTCCACCTTAATCCAGCCTGTGGCTGATCATCCACCTCAACTCCACCTTAATCCAGCCTGTGGCTGATCATCCACCTCAACTCCACCTTAATCCAGCCTGTGGCTGATCATCCACCTCAACTCCATCTTAATCCAGCCTGTGGCTGATCATCCCCCTCAACTCCACCTTAATCCATCCTGTGGGCTGATCTTCTCCCTCAACTCCACCTTAATCAAGCCTGTGGCTGATCATCCACCTCAACTCCACCTTAATCCAGCCTGTGGCTGATCTTCTCCCTCAACTCCAACTTAATCCTGCCTGTGGCTGATTTTCTCCGTCAACTCCACCTTAATCCAGCCTGTGGCTGATCATCCACCTCAACTCCACCTTAATCCAGCCTGTGACTGATCTTCTCCCTCAACACCACCTTAATCTAGCCTGTGGCTGATCATCCACCACAACTCCACCTTAATCCAGCCTGTGGCTGATCATCCACCTCAACTCCAGCGTAATCCAGCCTGTGGCTGATCATCCACCTCAACTCCACCTTAATCCAGCCTGTGGCTGATCATCCATCTCAACTCCACCTTAATCCAGCCTGTGGCAGATCTTCTCCCTCAACTCCACCTTAATCCAGCCTGTGGCTGATCTTAGACCTCAACGCCACATTAATCCAGCCTTTGGCTGATCATCCACCTCAACTCCACCTTAATCCAGCCTGCGTCTTATCTTCTCGCTCAACTCCAAATTAATCCAACCTGTGGCTGATCATCCACCTCAATTCCAACTTAATCCAGCCTGTGGCTGATCTTCTCCCTCAACTCCACCTTAATCCAGCCTGTGGCTGATCTTCTCCCTCAACTCCACCTTAATCCAGCCTGTGGCTGATCATTGACCTCAACTCCACCTTCATCCAGCCTGTGGCTGTTCATCCAATTCAACTCCACCTTAATCAAGCCTGTGGCTGATCTTCTCCTTCAACTCCACCTTAATCCAGCCTGTGGCTGATCATCCACCTCAATTCCACCTTAATCCCGCCGGTGGCTGATCATCCACCTCAACTCCAGCTTAATCCAGCCTGTGGCTGATCATCCACCTCAACTCCACCTTAATCCAGCCTGTGGCTGATCTTTTCCCTCAACTCCACCTTAATCCAGCCTGTGGCTGATCATCCACCTCAACTCCACCTTAATCCAGCCTGTGGCTGATCATCCACCTCAACTCCACCTTAATCCAGTCTGTGGCTGATCATCCACCTCAACTCCAACTTAATTAAACCTGTGGCTGATCATCCACCTCAACTCCACCTTAATCCAGCCTGTGGCTGACCTTCTCCCTCAACTCCACCTTAATCCAGCCTGTGACTGATCTTCTCCCTCAACTCCACCTTAATCCAGCCTGTGGCTGATCATCCACCTCAACTCCACCTTCATCCAGCCTGTGGCTGATCAGCCACCTCAACTCCACCTTTATCCAGACTGTGGCTGATCTTCTCCCTCAACTCCACCTTAATCCAGCCTGTGGCTGATCATCCACCTCAACTCCACCTTAATCTAGCCTGTGGCTGATCATCCACCTCAAAGCCACCTTAATCTAGCCTGTGGCTGATCTTCTCCCTCAACTCCACCTTAATCAAGCCTGTGGCTGATCATCCACCTCAACTCCACCTTAATCCAGCCTGCGGCTGATCTTGTCCATCAACTCCACCTTAATCCAGCCTGTGGCTCATCTTCTCCCTCAACTCCACCTTAATCCAGCCTGTGGCTGATCCTCTCCCTCAACTCCACCTTAATCCAGCCTGTGGCTGATCTTCTCCCTCAACTCCACCTTAATCAAGCCTGTGGCTGATCTTCTCCCCCAACACCACATTAATCCAGCCTGTGGCTGATCATCCACCTCAACTCCACCTTAATCCAGCCTGTGGCTGATCATCCACCTCAACTCCACCTTAATCCAGCCTGTGGCTGATCTTCTCCCTCAACTCCACCTTAATCCATCCTCTGGCTGATCTTACACCTCAACTCCACATTAATCCAGCCTGTGGCTGATCATCCACCTCAACTCCACCTTAATCCAGCCTGCGTCTTATCTTCTCCCTCAACTCCAAATTAATCCAGCCTGTGGCTGATCATCCACCTCAATTCCAACTTAATCCAGCCTGTGGCTGATCTTCTCCCTCAACTCCACCTTAATCCAGCCTGTGGCTGATCATCCACCTCAACTCCACCTTCATCCAGCCTGTGGCTGATCATCCACCTCAACTCCACCTTAATCAAGCCTGTGGCTGATCTTCTCCCTCAACTCCACCTTAATCCAGCCTGTGGCTGATCATCCACCTCAACTCCACCTTAATCCCGCCGGTGGCTGATCATCCACCTCAACTCCAGCTTAATCCAGCCTGTGGCTGATCATCCACCTCAACTCCACCTTAATCCAGCCTGTGGCTGATCTTCTCCCTCAACTCCACCTTAATCCAGCCTGTGGCTGATCATCCACCTCAACTCCACCTTAATCCAGCCTGTGGCTGATCATCCACCTCAACTCCACCTTAATCCAGCTTGCGGCTGATCTTGTCCATCAACTCCACCTTAATCCAGCCTGTGGCTGATCATCCACCTCAACTCCACCTTAATCCAGCTTGTGGCTGATCTTCTCCCTCAACTCCACCTTAATCCAGCCTGTGGCTGATCATCCACCTCAACTCCACCTTAATCCAGCCTGTGGCTGATCATCCACCTCATCTCCACCTTAATCTAGCCTGTGGCTGATCATCCACCTCAATGCCACCTTAATCTAGCCTGTGGCTGATCTTCTCCCTCAACTCCACCTTAATCCAGCCTGTGGCTGATCGTCTCCCTCAACTCCACCTTAATCCAGCCTGTGTCTGATCATCCACCTCAACTCCACCTTAATCCAGCCTGTGGCTGATCTTCTCCCTCAACTCCACCTTAATCCAGCCTGTGGCTGATCTTCTCCCTCAACTCCACCTTAATCCAGCCTGTGGCTGATCTTCTCCCTCAACTCCACCTTAATGAAGCCTGTGGCTGATCATCCACCTCAACTCCACCTTAATCCAGCCTGTGGCTGATCATCCACCTCAACTCCACCTTAATCCAGCCTGCGGCTGATCTTGTCCATCAACTCCACCTTCATCCAGCCTGTGGCTGACCTTCTCCCTCAACTCCACCTTAATCCAGCCTGTGGCTGATCTTCTCCCTCAACTCCACATTAATCCAGACTGTGGCTGATCATCCACCTCAACTCCACCTTAATCCAGCCTGTGGCGGATCTTACCCCTCAACTCCACCTTAATCCAGCCTGTGGCTGATCATCCACCTCAACTCCACCTTAATCCAGCCTGTGGCTGATCTTCTCCCCCAACACCACATTAATCCAGCCAGTGGCTGATCATCCACCTCAACTCCACCTTAATTAAACCTGTGGCTGATCATCTCCCTCAAATCCACCTTAATCCAGCCTGTGGCTGACCTTCTCCCTCAACTCCACCTTAATCCAGCCTGTGGCTGATCTTCTCCCTCATCTCCACATTAATCCAGCCTGTGGCTGATCATCCACCTCAACTCCACCTTAATCCAGCCTGTGGCTGATCTTACCCTCAACTCAACATTAATCCAGCCTGTGGCTGATCATCCACCTCAACTCCACCTTAATCCAACCTGTGGCAGATCATCCACCTCAACTCCACATTAATCCATTCTGTGGCTGATCTTCTCCCTCAATTCCACCTTAATCCAGCCTGCGTCTTATCTTCTCCCTCAACTCCACCTTAATCCAGCCTGTGGCTGATCTTCTCCCTCAACTCCACCTTAATCCAGCCTGTGGCTTATCTTCTCCCTCAACTCCACCTTAATCCAGCCTGTGACTGATCTTCTCCCTCAACTCCACCTTAATCCAGCCTGTGGCTGATCATCCACCTCAACTCCACCTTCATCCAGCCTGTGGCTGATCTTCTCCCTCAACTCCACCTTAATCCAGCCTGTGGCTGATCATCCACCTCAACTCCACCTTAATCCGGCCGGTGGCTGATCATCCACCTCAACTCCAGCTTAATCCAGCCTGTGGCTGATCATCCACCTCAACTCCACCTTAATCCAGCCTGTGGCTGATCCTCCACCTCAACTCCTCCTTAATCCAGCCTGTGGCTGATCTTCTCCCTCAACTCCACCTTAATCCAGCCAGTGGCTGATCATCCACCTCAACTCCACCTTAATCCAGCCTGAGGCTGATCATCCACCTCAACTCCACCTTAATCCAGCCTGTGGTTGATCATCCACCTCAACTCCACCTTAATCCAGCCTGTGGCTGATCATCCACCTCAACTCCACCTTAATCCATCCTCTGGCTGATCTTACACCTCAACTCCACATTAATCCAGCCTGTGGCTGATCATCCACCTCAATTCCAACTTAATCCAGCCTGTGGCTGATTTTCTCCCTCAACTCCACCTTAATCCAGCCTGTGGCTGATCTTCTCCCTCAACTCCACCTTAATCCAGCCTGTGGCTGATCATCCACCTCAACTCCACCTTCATCCAGCCTGTGGCTGATCATCCACCTCAACTCCACCTTAATCCAGCCTGTGGCTGATCATCCACCTCAACTCCACCTTAATCCAGCCTGTGGCTGATCTTCTCCCTCAACTCCACCTTAATCCAGCCTGTGGCTGATCATCCACCTCAACTCCACCTTCATCCAACCTGTGGCTGATCATCCACCTCAACTCCACCTTAATCAAGCCTGTGGCTGATCTTCTCCCTCAACTCCACCTTAATCCAGCCTGTGGCTGATCATCCACCTCAACTCCACCTTAATCCCGCCGGTGGCTGATCATCCACCTCAACTCCAGATTAATCCAGCCTGTGGCTGATCTTCCACCTCAACTCCACCTTAATCCAGCCTGTGGCTGATCTTCTCCCTCAACTCCACCTTAATCCAGCCTGTGGCTGATCATCCACCTCAACTCCACCTTAATCCAGCCTGTGGCTGATCATCCACCTCAACTCCACCTTAATCCAGCCTGCGGCTGATCTTGTCCATCAACTCCACCTTAATCCAGCCTGTGGCTGATCATCCACCTCAACACCACCTTAATCCAGTCTGTGGCTGATCATCCACCTCAACTCCAACTTAATTAAACCTGTGGCTGATCATCCACCTCAACTCCACCTTAATCCAGCCTGTGGCTGACCTTCTCCCTCAACTCCACCTTAATCCAGCCTGTGACTGATCTTCTCCCTCAACTCCACCTTAATCCAGCCTGTGGCTGATCAGCCACCTCAACTCCACCTTAATCCAGACTGTGGCTGATCTTCTCCCTCAACTCCACCTTAATCCAGCCTGTGGCTGATCTTCTCCCTCAACTCCACCTTAATCCAGCTTGTGGCTGATCTTCTCCCTCAACTCCACCTTAATCCAGCCTGTGGCTGATCATCCACCTCAACTCCACCTTAATCCAGCCTGTGGCTGATCATCCACCTCAACTCCACCTTAATCTAGCCTGTGGCTGATCATCCACCTCAATGCCACCTTAATCTAGCCTGTGGCTGATCTTCTCCCTCAACTCCACCTTAATCCAGCCTCTGGCTGAGCTTCTCCCTCAACTCCACCTTAATCCAGCCTGTGTCTGATCATCCACCTCAACTCCACCTTAATCCAGCCTGTGGCTGATCTTCTCCCTCAACTCCACCTTAATCCAGCCTGTGGCTGATCTTCTCCCTCAACTCCACCTTAATCCAGCCTGTGGCTGATCGTCTCCCTCAACTCCACCTTAATGAAGCCTGTGGCTGATCATCCACCTCAACTCCACCTTAATCCAGCCTGTGGCTGATCATCCACCTCAACTCCACCTTAATCCAGCCAGCGGCTGATCTTGTCCATCAACTCCACCTTCATCCAGCCTGTGGCTGATCATCCACCTCAACTCCACCTTAATCCAGCCTGTGGCTGACCTTCTCCCTCAACTCCACCTTAATCCAGCCTGTGGCTGATCTTCTCCCTCAACTCAACATTAATCCAGCCTGTGGCTGATCATCCACCTCAACTCCACCTTAATCCAGCCTGTGGCGGATCTTACCCCTCAACTCCACCTTAATTCAGCCTGTGGCTGATCATCCACCTCAACTCCACCTTAATCCAGCCTGTGGCTGATCTTCTCCCCCAACACCACATTAATCCAGCCTGTGGCTGATCATCCACCTCAACTCCACCTTAAATAAACCTGTGGCTGATCATCTCCCTCAACTCCACCTTAATCCAGCCTGTGGCTGACCTTCTCCCTCAACTCCACCTTAATCCAGCCTGTGGCTGATCTTCTCCCTCAACTCCACATTAATCCAGCCTGTGGCTGATCATCCACCTCAACTCCACCATAATCCAGCCTGTGGCTGATCTTACCCCTCAACTCCACATTAATCCAGCCTGTGGCTGATCATCCACCTCAACTCCACCTTAATCCAACCTGTGGCAGATCATCCACCTCAACTCCACATTAATCCATTCTGTGGCTGATATTCTCCCTCAACTCCACCTTAATCCAGCCTGCGTCTTATCTTCTCCCTCAACTCCAAATTAATCCAGCCTGTGGCTGATCATCCACCTCAATTCCAACTTAATCCAGCCTGTGGCTGATCTTCTCCCTCAACTCCACTTTAATCCAGCCTGTGGCTTATGTTCTCCCTCAACTCCACCTTAATCCAGCCTGTGACTGATCTTCTCCCTCAACTCCACCTTAATCCAGCCTGTGGCTGATCATCCACCTCAACTCCACCTTCATCCAGCCTGTGGCTGATCTTCTCCCCCAACACCACATTAATCCAGCCTGTGGCTGATCATCCACCTCAACTCCACCTTAATCCAGCCTGTGGCTGATCATCCACCTCAACTCCACCTTAATCCAGCCTGTGGCTGATCATCCATCTCAACTCCACCTTAATACAGCCTGTGGCAGATCTTCTCCCTCAACTCCACCTTAATCCATCCTCTGGCTGATCTTACACCTCAACGCCACATTAATCCAGCCTGTGGCTGATCATCCACCTCAATTCCAACTTAATCCAGCCTGTGGCTGATCTTCTCCCTCAACTCCACCTTAATCCAGCCTGTGGCTGATCTTCTCCCTCAACTCCACCTTAATCCAGCCTGTGGCTGAACATTAACCTCAACTCCACCTTCATCCAGCCTGTGGCTGATCATCCAACTCAACTCCACCTTAATCAAGCCTGTGGCTGATCTTCTCCCTCAACTCCACCTTAATCCAGCCTGTGGCTGATCATCCACCTCAACTCCACCTTAATCCCGCCGGTGGCTGATCATCCACCTCAACTCCAGCTTCATCCAGCCTGTGGCGGATCATCCACCTCAACTCCACCTTAATCCAGCCTGTGGCTGATCTTTTCCCTCAACTCCACCTTAATCCAGCCTGTGGCTGATCATCCACCTCAACTCCACCTTAATCCAGCCTGTGGCTGATCATCCACCTCAACTCCACCTTAATCCAGCCTGCGGCTGATCTTGTCCATCAACTCCACCTTAATCCAGCCTGTGGCTGATCATCCACCTCAACTCCACCTTAATCCAGTCTGTGGCTGATCATCCATTTCAATTCCAACTTAATCCAGCCTGTGGCTGATCTTCTCCCTCAACTCCACTTTAATCCAGCCTGTGGCTTATGTTCTCCCTCAACTCCACCTTAATCCAGCCTGTGACTGATCTTCTCCCTCAACTCCACCTTAATCCAGCCTGTGGCTGATCATCCACCTCAACTCCACCTTCATCCAGCCTGTGGCTGATCTTCTCCCCCAACACCACATTAATCCAGCCTGTGGCTGATCATCCACCTCAACTCCACCTTAATCCAGCCTGTGGCTGATCATCCACCTCAACTCCACCTTAATCCAGCCTGTGGCTGATCATCCATCTCAACTGCACCTTAATCCAGCCTGTGGCAGATCTTCTCCCTCAACTCCACCTTAATCCATCCTCTGGCTGATCTTACACCTCAACGCCACATTAATCCAGCCTGTGGCTGATCATCCACCTCAATTCCAACTTAATCCAGCCTGTGGCTGATCTTCTCCCTCAACTCCACCTTAATCCAGCCTGTGGCTGATCTTCTCCCTCAACTCCACCTTAATCCAGCCTGTGGCTGAACATTAACCTCAACTCCACCTTCATCCAGCCTGTGGCTGATCATCCAACTCAACTCCACCTTAATCAAGCCTGTGGCTGATCTTCTCCCTCAACTCCACCTTAATCCAGCCTGTGGCTGATCATCCACCTCAACTCCACCTTAATCCCGCCGGTGGCTGATCATCCACCTCAACTCCAGCTTAATCCAGCCTGTGGCGGATCATCCACCTCAACTCCACCTTAATCCAGCCTGTGGCTGATCTTTTCCCTCAACTCCACCTTAATCCAGCCTGTGGCTGATCATCCACCTCAACTCCACCTTAATCCAGCCTGTGGCTGATCATCCACCTCAACTCCACCTTAATCCAGCCTGCGGCTGATCTTGTCCATCAACTCCACCTTAATCCAGCCTGTGGCTGATCATCCACCTCAACTCCACCTTAATCCAGTCTGTGGCTGATCATCCACCTCAACTCCACCTTAATTAAACCTGTGGCTGATCATCCACCTCAACTCCACCTTAATCCAGCCTGTGGCTGACCTTCTCCCTCAACTCCACCTTAATCCAGCCTGTGACTGATCTTCTCCCTCAACTCCACCTTAATCCAGCCTGTGGCTGATCATCCACCTCAACTCCACCTTCATCCAGCCTGTGGCTGATCAGCCACCTCAACTCCACCTTTATCCAGACTGTGGCTGATCTTCTCCCTCAACTCCACCTTAATCCAGCCTGTGGCTGATCATCCACCTCAACTCCACCTTAATCTAGCCTGTGGCTGATCATCCACCTCAATGCCACCTTAATCTAGCCTGTGGCTGATCTTCTCCCTCAACTCCACCTTAATCCAGCCTGTGGCTGATCTTCTCCCTCAACTCCACCTTAATCCAGCCTGTGTCTGATCATCAACCTCAACTCCACCTTAATCCAGCCTGTGGCTCATCTTCTCCCTCAACTCCACCTTAATCCAGCCTGTGGCTGATCTTCTCCCTCAACTCCACCTTAATCCAGCCTGTGGCTGATCTTCTCCGTCAACTCCACCTTAATCAAGCCTGTGGCTGATCTTCTCCCCCAACACCACATTAATCCAGCCTGTGGCTGATCATCCACCTCAACTCCACCTTAATCCAGCCTGTGGCTGATCATCCACCTCAACTCCACCTTAATCCAGCCTGTGGCTGATCTTCTCCCTCAACTCCACCTTAATCCATCCTCTGGCTGATCTTACACCTCAACTCCACATTAATCCAGCCTGTGGCTGATCATCCACCTCAACTCCACCTTAATCCAGCCTGCGTCTTATCTTCTCCCTCAACTCCACATTAATCCAGCCTGTGGCTGATCATCCACCTCAATTCCAACTTACTCCAGCCTGTGGCTGATCTTCTCCCTCAACTCCACCTTAATCCAGGCTGTGGCTGATCATCCACCTCAACTCCACCTTCATCCAGCCTGTGGCTGATCATCCACCTCAACTCCACCTTAATCAAGCCTGTGGCTGATCTTCTCCCTCAACTCCACCTTAATCCAGCCTGTGGCTGATCATCCACCTCAACTCCACCTTAATCCCGCTGGTGGCTGATCATCCACCTCAACTCCAGCTTAATCCAGCCTGTGGCTGATCTTCCACCTCAACTCCACCTTAATCTAGCCTGTGGCTGATCTTCTCCCTCAACTCCACCTTAATCCAGCCTGTGGCTGATCATCCACCTCAACTCCACCTTAATCCAGCCTGTGGCTGATCATCCACCTCAACTCCACCTTAATCCAGCCTGCGGCTGATCTTGTCCATCAACTCCACCTTAATCCAGCCTGTGGCTGATCATCCACCTCAACTCCACCTTAATCCAGTCTGTGGCTGATCATCCACCTCAACTCCAACTTACTTAAACCTGTGGCTGATCATCCACCTCAACTCCACCTTAATCCAGCCTGTGGCTGACCTTCTCCCTCAACTCCACCTTAATCCAGCCTGTGACTGATCTTCTCCCTCAACTCCACCTTAATCCAGCCTGTGGCTGATCAGCCACCTCAACTCCACCTTAATCCAGACTGTGGCTGATCTTCTCCCTCAACTCCACCTTAATCCAGCCTGTGGCTGATCTTCTCCCTCAACTCCACCTTAAACCAGCTTGTGGCTGATCTTCTCCCTCAACTCCACCTTAATCCAGCCTGTGGCTGATCATCCACCTCAACTCCACCTTAATCCAGCCTGTGGCTGATCTTCTCCCTCAACTCCACCTTAATCCATCCTCTGGCTGATCTCACACCTCAACTCCACATTAATCCAGCCTGTGGCTGATCATCCACCTCAACTCCACCTTAATCCAGCCTGCGTCTTATCTTCTCCCTCAACTAAAAATTAATCCAGCCTGTGGCTGATCATCCACCTCAATTCCAACTTAATCCAGCCTGTGGCTGATCTTCTCCCTCAACTCCACCTTAATCCAGGCTGTGGCTGATCATCCACCTCAACTCCACCTTCATCCAGCCTGTGGCTGATCATCCACCTCAACTCCACCTTAATCAAGCCTGTGGCTGATCTTCTCCCTCAACTCCACCTTCATCCAGCCTGTGGCTGATCATCCACCTCAACTCCACCTTAATCCCGCTGGTGGCTGATCATCCACCTCAACTCCAGCTTAATCCAGCCTGTGGCTGATCATCCACCTCAACTCCACCTTAATCCAGCCTGTGGCTGATCTTCTCCCTCAACTCCACCTTAATCCAGCCTGTGGCTGATCATCCACCTCAACTCCACCTTAATCCAGCCTGTGGCTGATCATCCACCTCAACTCCACCTTAATCCAGCCTGCGGCTGATCTTGTCCATCAACTCCACCTTAATCCAGCCTGTGGCTGATCATCCACCTCAACTCCACCTTAATCCAGTCTGTGGCTGATCATCCACCTCAACTCCAACTTAATTAAACCTGTGGCTGATCATCCACCTCAACTCCACCTTAATCCAGCCTGTGGCTGACCTTCTCCCTCAACTCCACCTTAATCCAGCCTGTGACTGATCTTCTCCCTCAACTCCACCTTAATCCAGCCTGTGGCTGATCAGCCACCTCAACTCCACCTTAATCCAGACTGTGGCTGATCTTCTCCCTCAACTCCACCTTAATCCAGCCTGTGGCTGATCATCCACCTCAACTCCACCTTAATCCAGCCTGCGGCTGATCTTGTCCATCAACTCCACCTTAATCCAGCATGTGGCTGATCATCCACCTCAACTCCACCTTCATCCAGCCTGTGGCTGATCAGCCACCTCAACTCCACCTTAATCCAGACTGTGGCTGATCTTCTCCCTCAACTCCACCTTAATCCAGCCTGTGGCTGATCTTCTCCCTCAACTCCACCTTAATCCAGCTTGTGGCTGATCATCTCCCTCAACTCCACCTTAATCCAGCCTGTGGCTGATCATCCAACTCAACTCCACCTTAATCCAGCTTGTGGCTGATCATCCACCTCAACTCCACCTTAATCTAGCCTGTGGCTGATCATCCACCTCAATGCCACCTTAATCTAGCCTGTGGCTGATCTTCTCCCTCAACTCCACCTTAATCCAGCCTGTGGCTGATCTTCTCCCTCAACTCCACCTTAATCCAGCCTGTGTCTGATCATCCACCTCAACTCCACCTTAATCCATCCTCTGGCTGATCTTACACCTCAACTCCACATTAATCCAGCCTGTGGCTGATCATCCACCTCAATTCCAACTTAATCCAGCCTGTGGCTGATTTTCTCCCTCAACTCCACCTTAATCCAGCCTGTGGCTGATCTTCTCCCTCAACTCCACCTTAATCCAGCCTGTGGCTGATCATCCACCTCAACTCCACCTTCATCCAGCCTGTGGCTGATCATCCACCTCAACTCCACCTTAATCCAGCCTGTGGCTGATCATCCACATCAACTCCACCTTAATCCAGCCTGTGGCTGATCTTCTCCCTCAACTCCACCTTAATCCAGCCTGTGGCTGATCATCCACCTCAACTCCACCTTAATCCCGCCGGTGGCTGATCATCCACCTCAACTCCAGCTTAATCCAGCCTGTGGCTGATCATCCACCTCAACTCCACCTTAATCCAGCCTGTGGCTGATCTTCTCCCTCAACTCCACCTTAATCCAGCCTGTGGCTGATCATCCACCTCAACTCCACCTTAATCCAGCCTGTGGCTGATCATCCACCTCAACTCCACCTTAATCCAGCCTGCGGCTGATCTTGTCCATCAACTCCACCTTAATCCAGCATGTGGCTGATCATCCACCTCAACTCCACCTTCATCCAGCCTGTGGCTGATCAGCCACCTCAACTCCACCTTAATCCAGACTGTGGCTGATCTTCTCCCTCAACTCCACCTTAATCCAGCCTGTGGCTGATCTTCTCCCTCAACTCCACCTTAATCCAGCTTGTGGCTGATCTTCTCCCTCAACTCCACCTTAATCCAGCCTGTGGCTGATCATCCACCTCAACTCCACCTTAATCCAGCCTGTGGCTGATCATCCACCTCAACTCCACCTTAATCTAGCCTGTGGCTGATCATCCACCTCAATGCCACCTTAATCTAGCCTGTGGCTGATCTTCTCCCTCAACTCCACCTTAATCCAGCCTGTGGCTGATCTTCTCCCTCAACACCACCTTAATCCAGCCTGTGGCTGATCTTCTCCCTCAACTCCACCTTAATCCGGCCGGTGGCTGATCATCCACCTCAACTCCAGCTTAATCCAGCCTGTGGCTGATCATCCACCTCAACTCCACCTTAATCCAGCCTGTGGCTGATCCTCCACCTCAACTCCTCCTTAATCCAGCCTGTGGCTGATCTTCTCCCTCAACTCCACCTTAATCCAGCCTGTGGCTGATCATCCACCTCAACTCCACCTTAATTCAGCCTGTGGCTGATCTTCTCCCTCAACTCCACCTTAATCCAGCCTGTGGCTGATCTTCTCCCTCAACTCCACCTTAATCCAGCCTGTGGCTGATCTTCTCCCTCAACTCCACCTTAATCAAGCCTGTGGCTGATCATCCACCTCAACTCCACCTTAATCCAGCCTGTGGCTGATCATCCACCTCAACTCCACCTTAATCCAGCCTGCGGCTGATCTTGTCCATCAACTCCACCTTCATCCAGCCTGTGGCTGATCATCCACCTCAACTCCACCTTAATCCAGCCTGTGGCTGACCTTCTCCCTCAACTCCACCTTAATCCAGCCTGTGGCTGATCTTCTCCCTCAACTCCACATTAATCCAGCCTGTGGCTGATCATCCACCTCAACTCCACCTTAATCCAGCCTGTGGCTGATCATCCACCTCAACTCCACCTTAATCCAGCCTGTGGCTGATCTTCTCCCCCAACACCACATTAATCCACCTGTGGCTGATCATCCACCTCAACTCCACCTTAATTAAACCTGTGGCTGATCATCTCCCTCAACTCCACCTTAATCCAGCCTGTGGCTGACCTTCTCCCTCAACTCCACCTTAATCCAGCCTGTGGCTGATCTTCTCCCTCAACTCCACATTAATCCAGCCTGTGGCTGATCATCCACCTCAACTCCACCTTAATCCAGCCTGTGGCTGATCTTACCCCTCAACTCCACATTAATCCAGCCTGTGGCTGATCATCCACCTCAACTCCACCTTAATCCAACCTGTGGCAGATCATCCACCTCAACTCCACATTAATCCATTCTGTGGCTGATCTTCTCCCTCAACTCCACCTTAATCCAGCCTGCGTCTTATCTTCTCCCTCAACTCCAAATTAAACCAGCCTGTGGCTGATCATCCACCTCAATTCCAACTTAATCCAGCCTGTGGCTGATCTTCTCCCTCAACTCCACCTTAATCCAGCCTGTGGCTGATCTTCTCCCTCAACTCCACCTTAATCCAGCCTGTGGCTGATCAGCCACCTCAACTCCACCTTAATCCAGCCTGTGGCTGATCTTCTCCCTCAACTCCACCTTAATCCAGCCTGTGGCTGATCATCCACCTCAACTCCACCTTAATCCAGCCTGTGGCTGATCATCCACCTCAACTCCACCTTAATCCAGCCTGTGGCTGATCCTCCACCTCAACTCCTCCTTAATCCAGCCTGTGGCTGATCTTCTCCCTCAACTCCACCTTAATCCAGCCTGTGGCTGATCATCCACCTCAACTCCACCTTAATCCAGCCTGTGGCTGATCATCCACCTCAACTCCACCTTAATCCAGCCTGTGGCTGATCATCCACCTCAACTCCACCTTAATCCAGCCTGCGGCTGATCTTGTACATCAACTCCACCTTCATCCAGCCTGTGGCTGATCATCCACCTCAACTCCACCTTAATCCAGCCTGTGGCTGACCTTCTCCCTCAACTCCACCTTAATCCAGCCTGTGGCTGATCTTCTCCCTCAACTCCACATTAATCCAGCCTGTGGCTGATCATCCACCTCAACTCGACCTTAATCCAGCCTGTGGCTGATCATCCACCTCAACTCCACCTTAATCCAGCCTGTGGCTGATCTTCTCCCCCAACACCACATTAATCCAGCCTGTGGCTGATCATCCACCTCAACTCCACCTTAATTAAACCTGTGGCTGATCATCTCCCTCAACTCCACCTTAATCCAGCCTGTGGCTGACCTTCTCCCTCAACTCCACCTTAATCCAGCCTGTGGCTGATCTTCTCCCTCAACTCCACATTAATCCAGCCTGTGGCTGATCATCCACCTCAACTCCACCTTAATCCAGCCTGTGGCTGATCTTACCCCTCAACTCCACATTAATCCAGCCTGTGGCTGATCATCCACCTCAACTCCACCTTAATCCAACCTGTGGCAGATCATCCACCTCAACTCCACATTAATCCATTCTGTGGCTGATCTTCTCCCTCAACTCCACCTTAATCCAGCCTGCGTCTTATCTTCTCCCTCAACTCCAAATTAATCCAGCCTGTGGCTGATCATCCACCTCAATTCCAACTTAATCCAGCCTGTGGCTGATCTTCTCCCTCAACTCCACCTTAATCCAGCCTGTGGCTGATCTTCTCCCTCAACTCCACCTTAATCCAGCCTGTGGCTGATCATCCACCTCAACTCCACCTTCATCCAGCCTGTGGCTGATCATCCACCTCAACTCCACCTTAATCCAGCCTGTGGCTGATCTTCTCCCTCAACTCCACCTTAATCCAGCCTGTGGCTGATCATCCACCTCAACTCCACCTTAATCCGGCCGGTGGCTGATCATCCACCTCAACTCCAGCTTAATCCAGCCTGTGGCTGATCATCCACCTCAACTCCACCTTAATCCAGCCTGTGGCTGATCATCCACCTCAACTCCACCTTAATCCAGCCTGTGGCTAATCATCCACCTCAACTCCACCTTAATCCAGCCTGTAGCTGATCATCCACCTCAACTCCACCTTAATCCAGCCTGTGGCTGATCATCCACCTCAACTCCACCTTAATCCATCATCCGGCTGATCTTACACCTCAAGTCCACCTTAATGCAGCCTGCGGCTGGTCTTCTCCCTCAACTCCACCTTAATCCAGCCTGTGGCTGATCATCCACCTCAACTCCACCTTAATCCAGCATGTGGCTGATCTTCTCCCTCAACTCCACCTTAATCCAGCCTGTGGCTGATCATCCACCTCAACTCCACCTTAATCCATCCTGTGGCTGATCTTCTCGCTCAACTCCACCTTAATCCAGCCTGTGGCTGATCTTCTCCCTCAACTCCACCTTAATCAAGCCTGTGGCTGATCTTCTCCCTCAACTCCAACTTAATCCTGCCTGTGGCTGATTTTTTCCGTCAACTCCATCTTAATCCAGCCTGTGGCTGATCATCCACCTCAACTCCACATTAATCCAGCCTGTGGCTGATCTTCTCCCTCAACACCACCTTAATCTAGCCTGTGGCTGATCATCCACCTCAACTCCACCTTAATCCAGCCTGTGGCTGATCTTCTCCCCCAACACCACATTAATCCAGCCTGTGGCTGATCATCCACCACAACTCCACCTTAATCCAGCCTGTGGCTGATCATCCACCTCAACTCCACCTTAATCCAGCCTGTAGCTGATCATCCACCTCAAATCCACCTTAATCCAGCCTGTGGCTGATCATCCATCTCAACTCCACCTTAATCCAGCCTGTGGCAGATCTTCTCCCTCAACTCCACCTTAATCCATCCTCTGGCTGATCTTACACCTCAACTCCACATTAATCCAGCCTGTGGCTGATCATCCACCTCAACTCCACCTTAATCCAGCCTGCATCTTATCTTCTCCCTCAACTCCAAATTAATCCAGCCTGTGGCTGATCTTCTCCCTCAACTCCATCTTAATCCAGCCTGTGGCTAATCTTCTCCCTCAACTCCACCTTAATCCAGCCTGTGGCTGATCATCCACCTCAACTCCACCTTAATCCAGCCTGTGGCTGATCATCCACCTCAACTCCACCTTAATGCAGCCTGTGGCTGATCATCCACCTCAACTCCACCTTCATCCAGCCTGTGGCTGATCATCCACCTCAACTCCACCTTAATCAAGCCTGTGGCTGATCTTCTCCCTCAACTCCACCTTAATCCAGCCTGTGGCTGATCATCCACCTCAAATCCACCTTAATCCCGCCGGTGGCTGATCATCCACGTCAACTCCAGCTTAATCCAGCCTGTGGCTGATCATCCACCTCAACTCCACCTTAATCCAGCCTGTGGCTGATCATTTCCCTCAACTACACCTTAATCCAGCCTGTGGCTGACATCCACCTCAACTCCACCTTAATCCAGCCTGTGGCTGATCATCCACCTCAACTCCACCTTAATCCAGCCTGTGGCTGATCATCCACCTCAACTCCACCTTAATCCAGGATGTGGCTGATCATCCACCTCAACACCACCTTAATCCAGCCTGTGGCTGATATTCCACCTCAACTCCACCTTAATGCAGCCTCTGGCTGATCATCTCCCTCAACTCCACCTTAATCCAGCCTGTGACTGATCATCCACCTCAACTCCACCTTAATCCAGCCTGTGGCTGATCTTCTCCCTCAACTCCACCTTAATCCAGCCTGTGTCTGATCTTCTCCCTCAACTCCACCTTAATCCAGTCTGTGGCTGATCATCCACCTCAACTCCACCTTAATCCAGCCTGCGGCTGATCCTGTCCATCAACTCCACCTTAATCCAGCCTGTGGCTGATCATCCACCTCAACTCCACCTTAATCCAGTCTGTGGCTGATCATCCACCTCAACTCCACCTTAATTAAACCGGTGTCTGATCATCCACCTCAACTCCACCTTAATCCAGCCTGTGGCTGACCTTCTCCCTCAACTCCACCTTAATCAAGCCTGTGGCTGATCATCCACCTCAACTCCAGCTTAATCCAGCCTGTGGCTGATCATCCACCTCAACTCCACCTTAATCCAGCCTGTGGCTGATCCTCCACCTCAACTCCTCCTTAATCCAGCCTGTGGCTGATCTTCTCCCTCAACTCCACCTTAATCCAGCCTGTGGCTGATCATCCACCTCAACTCCACCTTAATCCAGCCTGTGGCTGATCATCCACCTCAACTCCACCTTAATCCAGCCTGTAGCTGATCATCCACCTCAACTCCACCTTAATCCAGCCTGTGGCTGATCATCCACCTCAACTCCACCTTAATCCATCTTCTGGCTGATCTTACACCTCAAGTCCACCTTAATCCAGCCTGCGGCTGGTCTTCTCCCTCAACTCCACCTTAATCCAGCCTGTGGCTGATCATCCACCTCAACTCCACCTTAATCCAGCATGTGGCTGATCTTCTCCCTCAACTCCACCTTAATCCAGCCTGTGGCTGATCATCCACCTCAACTCCACCTTAATCCATCCTGTGGCTGATCTTCTCGCTCAACTCCACCTTAATCCAGCCTGTGGCTGATCTTCTCCCTCAACTCCACCTTAATCAAGCCTGTGGCTGATCTTCTCCCTCAACTCCAACTTAATCCTGCCTGTGGCTGATTTTCTCCGTCAACTCCATCTTAATCCAGCCTGTGGCTGATCATCCACCTCAACTCCACATTAATCCAGCCTGTGGCTGATCTTCTCCCTCAACACCACCTTAATCTAGCCTGTGGCTGATCATCCACCTCAACTCCACCTTAATCCAGCCTGTGGCTGATCTTCTCCCCCAACACCACATTAATCCAGCCTGTGGCTGATCATCCACCACAACTCCACCTTAATCCAGCCTGTGGCTGATCATCCACCTCAACTCCACCTTAATCCAGCCTGTAGCTGATCATCCACCTCAAATCCACCTTAATCCAGCCTGTGGCTGATCATCCATCTCAACTCCACCTTAATCCAGCCTGTGGCAGATCTTCTCCCTCAACTCCACCTTAATCCATCCTCTGGCTGATCTTACACCTCAACTCCACATTAATCCAGCCTGTGGCTGATCATCCACCTCAACTCCACCTTAATCCAGCCTGCATCTTATCTTCTCCCTCAACTCCAAATTAATCCAGCCTGTGGCTGATCTTCTCCCTCAACTCCATCTTAATCCAGCCTGTGGCTAATCTTCTCCCTCAACTCCACCTTAATCCAGCCTGTGGCTGATCATCCACCTCAACTCCACCTTAATCCAGCCTGTGGCTGATCATCCACCTCAACTCCACCTTAATGCAGCCTGTGGCTGATCATCCACCTCAACTCCACCTTCATCCAGCCTGTGGCTGATCATCCACCTCAACTCCACCTTAATCAAGCCTGTGGCTGATCTTCTCCCTCAACTCCACCTTAATCCAGCCTGTGGCTGATCATCCACCTCAAATCCACCTTAATCCCGCCGGTGGCTGATCATCCACCTCAACTCCAGCTTAATCCAGCCTGTGGCTGATCATCCACCTCAACTCCACCTTAATCCAGCCTGTGGCTGATCATTTCCCTCAACTACACCTTAATCCAGCCTGTGGCTGACATCCACGTCAACTCCACCTTAATCCAGCCTGTGGCTGATCATCCACCTCAACTCCACCTTAATCCAGCCTGTGGCTGATCATCCACCTCAACTCCACCTTAATCCATCATCCGGCTCATCTTACACCTCAAGTCCACCTTAATGCAGCCTGCGGCTGGTCTTCTCCCTCAACTCCACCTTAATCCAGCCTGTGGCTGATCATCCACCTCAACTCCACCTTAATCCAGCATGTGGCTGATCTTCTCCCTCAACTCCACCTTAATCCAGCCTGTGGCTGATCATCCACCTCAACTCCACCTTAATCCATCCTGTGGCTGATCTTCTCGCTCAACTCCACCTTAATCCAGCCTGTGGCTGATCTTCTCCCTCAACTCCACCTTAATCAAGCCTGTGGCTGATCTTCTCCCTCAACTCCAACTTAATCCTGCCTGTGGCTGATTTTTTCCGTCAACTCCATCTTAATCCAGCCTGTGGCTGATCATCCACCTCAACTCCACATTAATCCAGCCTGTGGCTGATCTTCTCCCTCAACACCACCTTAATCTAGCCTGTGGCTGATCATCCACCTCAACTCCACCTTAATCCAGCCTGTGGCTGATCTTCTCCCCCAACACCACATTAATCCAGCCTGTGGCTGATCATCCACCACAACTCCACCTTAATCCAGCCTGTGGCTGATCATCCACCTCAACTCCACCTTAATCCAGCCTGTAGCTGATCATCCACCTCAAATCCACCTTAATCCAGCCTGTGGCTGATCATCCATCTCAACTCCACCTTAATCCAGCCTGTGGCAGATCTTCTCCCTCAACTCCACCTTAATCCATCCTCTGGCTGATCTTACACCTCAACTCCACATTAATCCAGCCTGTGGCTGATCATCCACCTCAACTCCACCTTAATCCAGCCTGCATCTTATCTTCTCCCTCAACTCCAAATTAATCCAGCCTGTGGCTGATCTTCTCCCTCAACTCCATCTTAATCCAGCCTGTGGCTAATCTTCTCCCTCAACTCCACCTTAATCCAGCCTGTGGCTGATCATCCACCTCAACTCCACCTTAATCCAGCCTGTGGCTGATCATCCACCTCAACTCCACCTTAATGCAGCCTGTGGCTGATCATCCACCTCAACTCCACCTTCATCCAGCCTGTGGCTGATCATCCACCTCAACTCCACCTTAATCAAGCCTGTGGCTGATCTTCTCCCTCAACTCCACCTTAATCCAGCCTGTGGCTGATCATCCACCTCAAATCCACCTTAATCCCGCCGGTGGCTGATCATCCACGTCAACTCCAGCTTAATCCAGCCTGTGGCTGATCATCCACCTCAACTCCACCTTAATCCAGCCTGTGGCTGATCATTTCCCTCAACTACACCTTAATCCAGCCTGTGGCTGACATCCACCTCAACTCCACCTTAATCCAGCCTGTGGCTGATCATCCACCTCAACTCCACCTTAATCCAGCCTGTGGCTGATCATCCACCTCAACTCCACCTTAATCCAGGATGTGGCTGATCATCCACCTCAACACCACCTTAATCCAGCCTGTGGCTGATATTCCACCTCAACTCCACCTTAATGCAGCCTCTGGCTGATCATCTCCCTCAACTCCACCTTAATCCAGCCTGTGACTGATCATCCACCTCAACTCCACCTTAATCCAGCCTGTGGCTGATCTTCTCCCTCAACTCCACCTTAATCCAGCCTGTGTCTGATCTTCTCCCTCAACTCCACCTTAATCCAGTCTGTGGCTGATCATCCACCTCAACTCCACCTTAATCCAGCCTGCGGCTGATCCTGTCCATCAACTCCACCTTAATCCAGCCTGTGGCTGATCATCCACCTCAACTCCACCTTCATCCAGCCTGTGGCTGATCATCCACCTCAACTCCACCTTAATCAAGCCTGTGGCTGATCTTCTCCCTCAACTCCACCTTAATCCAGCCTGTGGCTGATCATCCACCTCAAATCCACCTTAATCCCGCCGGTGGCTGATCATCCACGTCAACTCCAGTTTAATCCAGCCTGTGGCTGATCATCCACCTCAACTCCACCTTAATCCAGCCTGTGGCTGATCATTTCCCTCAACTACACCTTAATCCAGCCTGTGGCTGACATCCACCTCAACTCCACCTTAATCCAGCCTGTGGCTGATCATCCACCTCAACTCCACCTTAATCCAGCCTGTGGCTGATCATCCACCTCAACTCCACCTTAATCCAGGATGTGGCTGATCATCCACCTCAACACCACCTTAATCCAGCCTGTGGCTGATATTCCACCTCAACTCCACCTTAATGCAGCCTCTGGCTGATCATCTCCCTCAACTCCACCTTAATCCAGCCTGTGACTGATCATCCACCTCAACTCCACCTTAATCCAGCCTGTGGCTGATCTTCTCCCTCAACTCCACCTTAATCCAGCCTGTGTCTGATCTTCTCCCTCAACTCCACCTTAATCCAGTCTGTGGCTGATCATCCACCTCAACTCCACCTTAATCCAGCCTGCGGCTGATCCTGTCCATCAACTCCACCTTAATCCAGCCTGTGGCTGATCATCCACCTCAACTCCACCTTAATCCAGTCTGTGGCTGATCATCCACCTCAACTCCACCTTAATTAAACCGGTGTCTGATCATCCACCTCAACTCCACCTTAATCCAGCCTGTGGCTGACCTTCTCCCTCAACTCCACCTTAATCAAGCCTGTGGCTGATCATCCACCTCAACTCCAGCTTAATCCAGCCTGTGGCTGATCATCCACCTCAACTCCACCTTAATCCAGCCTGTGGCTGATCCTCCACCTCAACTCCTCCTTAATCCAGCCTGTGGCTGATCTTCTCCCTCAACTCCACCTTAATCCAGCCTGTGGCTGATCATCCACCTCAACTCCACCTTAATCCAGCCTGTGGCTGATCATCCACCTCAACTCCACCTTAATCCAGCCTGTAGCTGATCATCCACCTCAACTCCACCTTAATCCAGCCTGTGGCTGATCATCCACCTCAACTCCACCTTAATCCATCTTCTGGCTGATCTTACACCTCAAGTCCACCTTAATCCAGCCTGCGGCTGGTCTTCTCCCTCAACTCCACCTTAATCCAGCCTGTGGCTGATCATCCACCTCAACTCCACCTTAATCCAGCATGTGGCTGATCTTCTCCCTCAACTCCACCTTAATCCAGCCTGTGGCTGATCATCCACCTCAACTCCACCTTAATCCATCCTGTGGCTGATCTTCTCGCTCAAATCCACCTTAATCCAGCCTGTGGCTGATCTTCTCCCTCAACTCCACCTTAATCAAGCCTGTGGCTGATCTTCTCCCTCAACTCCAACTTAATCCTGCCTGTGGCTGATTTTCTCCGTCAACTCCATCTTAATCCAGCCTGTGGCTGATCATCCACCTCAACTCCACATTAATCCAGCCTGTGGCTGATCTTCTCCCTCAACACCACCTTAATCTAGCCTGTGGCTGATCATCCACCTCAACTCCACCTTAATCCAGCCTGTGGCTGATCTTCTCCCCCAACACCACATTAATCCAGCCTGTGGCTGATCATCCACCACAACTCCACCTTAATCCAGCCTGTGGCTGATCATCCACCTCAACTCCACCTTAATCCAGCCTGTAGCTGATCATCCACCTCAAATCCACCTTAATCCAGCCTGTGGCTGATCATCCATCTCAACTCCACCTTAATCCAGCCTGTGGCAGATCTTCTCCCTCAACTCCACCTTAATCCATCCTCTGGCTGATCTTACACCTCAACTCCACATTAATCCAGCCTGTGGCTGATCATCCACCTCAACTCCACCTTAATCCAGCCTGCATCTTATCTTCTCCCTCAACTCCAAATTAATCCAGCCTGTGGCTGATCTTCTCCCTCAACTCCATCTTAATCCAGCCTGTGGCTAATCTTCTCCCTCAACTCCACCTTAATCCAGCCTGTGGCTGATCATCCACCTCAACTCCACCTTAATCCAGCCTGTGGCTGATCATCCACCTCAACTCCACCTTAATGCAGCCTGTGGCTGATCATCCACCTCAACTCCACCTTCATCCAGCCTGTGGCTGATCATCCACCTCAACTCCACCTTAATCAAGCCTGTGGCTGATCTTCTCCCTCAACTCCACCTTAATCCAGCCTGTGGCTGATCATCCACCTCAAATCCACCTTAATCCCGCCGGTGGCTGATCATCCACCTCAACTCCAGCTTAATCCAGCCTGTGGCTGATCATCCACCTCAACTCCACCTTAATCCAGCCTGTGGCTGATCATTTCCCTCAACTACACCTTAATCCAGCCTGTGGCTGACATCCACGTCAACTCCACCTTAATCCAGCCTGTGGCTGATCATCCACCTCAACTCCACCTTAATCCAGCCTGTGGCTGATCATCCACCTCAACTCCACCTTAATCCATCATCCGGCTGATCTTACACCTCAAGTCCACCTTAATGCAGCCTGCGGCTGGTCTTCTCCCTCAACTCCACCTTAATCCAGCCTGTGGCTGATCATCCACCTCAACTCCACCTTAATCCAGCATGTGGCTGATCTTCTCCCTCAACTCCACCTTAATCCAGCCTGTGGCTGATCATCCACCTCAACTCCACCTTAATCCATCCTGTGGCTGATCTTCTCGCTCAACTCCACCTTAATCCAGCCTGTGGCTGATCTTCTCCCTCAACTCCACCTTAATCAAGCCTGTGGCTGATCTTCTCCCTCAACTCCAACTTAATCCTGCCTGTGGCTGATTTTTTCCGTCAACTCCATCTTAATCCAGCCTGTGGCTGATCATCCACCTCAACTCCACATTAATCCAGCCTGTGGCTGATCTTCTCCCTCAACACCACCTTAATCTAGCCTGTGGCTGATCATCCACCTCAACTCCACCTTAATCCAGCCTGTGGCTGATCTTCTCCCCCAACACCACATTAATCCAGCCTGTGGCTGATCATCCACCACAACTCCACCTTAATCCAGCCTGTGGCTGATCATCCACCTCAACTCCACCTTAATCCAGCCTGTAGCTGATCATCCACCTCAAATCCACCTTAATCCAGCCTGTGGCTGATCATCCATCTCAACTCCACCTTAATCCAGCCTGTGGCAGATCTTCTCCCTCAACTCCACCTTAATCCATCCTCTGGCTGATCTTACACCTCAACTCCACATTAATCCAGCCTGTGGCTGATCATCCACCTCAACTCCACCTTAATCCAGCCTGCATCTTATCTTCTCCCTCAACTCCAAATTAATCCAGCCTGTGGCTGATCTTCTCCCTCAACTCCATCTTAATCCAGCCTGTGGCTAATCTTCTCCCTCAACTCCACCTTAATCCAGCCTGTGGCTGATCATCCACCTCAACTCCACCTTAATCCAGCCTGTGGCTGATCATCCACCTCAACTCCACCTTAATGCAGCCTGTGGCTGATCATCCACCTCAACTCCACCTTCATCCAGCCTGTGGCTGATCATCCACCTCAACTCCACCTTAATCAAGCCTGTGGCTGATCTTCTCCCTCAACTCCACCTTAATCCAGCCTGTGGCTGATCATCCACCTCAAATCCACCTTAATCCCGCCGGTGGCTGATCATCCACGTCAACTCCAGCTTAATCCAGCCTGTGGCTGATCATCCACCTCAACTCCACCTTAATCCAGCCTGTGGCTGATCATTTCCCTCAACTACACCTTAATCCAGCCTGTGGCTGACATCCACCTCAACTCCACCTTAATCCAGCCTGTGGCTGATCATCCACCTCAACTCCACCTTAATCCAGCCTGTGGCTGATCATCCACCTCAACTCCACCTTAATCCAGGATGTGGCTGATCATCCACCTCAACACCACCTTAATCCAGCCTGTGGCTGATATTCCACCTCAACTCCACCTTAATGCAGCCTCTGGCTGATCATCTCCCTCAACTCCACCTTAATCCAGCCTGTGACTGATCATCCACCTCAACTCCACCTTAATCCAGCCTGTGGCTGATCTTCTCCCTCAACTCCACCTTAATCCAGCCTGTGTCTGATCTTCTCCCTCAACTCCACCTTAATCCAGTCTGTGGCTGATCATCCACCTCAACTCCACCTTAATCCAGCCTGCGGCTGATCCTGTCCATCAACTCCACCTTAATCCAGCCTGTGGCTGATCATCCACCTCAACTCCACCTTAATCCAGTCTGTGGCTGATCATCCACCTCAACTCCACCTTAATTAAACCGGTGTCTGATCATCCACCTCAACTCCACCTTAATCCACCCTGTGGCTGACCTTCTCCCTCAACTCCACCTTAATCAAGCCTGTGGCTGATCATCCACCTCAACTCCAGCTTAATCCAGCCTGTGGCTGATCATCCACCTCAACTCCACCTTAATCCAGCCTGTGGCTGATCCTCCACCTCAACTCCTCCTTAATCCAGCCTGTGGCTGATCTTCTCCCTCAACTCCACCTTAATCCAGCCTGTGGCTGATCATCCACCTCAACTCCACCTTAATCCAGCCTGTGGCTGATCATCCACCTCAACTCCACCTTAATCCAGCCTGTAGCTGATCATCCACCTCAACTCCACCTTAATCCAGCCTGTGGCTGATCATCCACCTCAACTCCACCTTAATCCATCTTCTGGCTGATCTTACACCTCAAGTCCACCTTAATCCAGCCTGCGGCTGGTCTTCTCCCTCAACTCCACCTTAATCCAGCCTGTGGCTGATCATCCACCTCAACTCCACCTTAATCCAGCATGTGGCTGATCTTCTCCCTCAACTCCACCTTAATCCAGCCTGTGGCTGATCATCCACCTCAACTCCACCTTAATCCATCCTGTGGCTGATCTTCTCGCTCAACTCCACCTTAATCCAGCCTGTGGCTGATCTTCTCCCTCAACTCCACCTTCATCAAGCCTGTGGCTGATCTTCTCCCTCAACTCCAACTTAATCCTGCCTGTGGCTGATTTTCTCCGTCAACTCCATCTTAATCCAGCCTGTGGCTGATCATCCACCTCAACTCCACATTAATCCAGCCTGTGGCTGATCTTCTCCCTCAACACCACCTTAATCTAGCCTGTGGCTGATCATCCACCTCAACTCCACCTTAATCCATCCTGTGGCTGATCTTCTCGCTCAACTCCACCTTAATCCAGCCTGTGGCTGATCTTCTCCCTCAACTCCACCTTAATCCAGCCTGTGGCTGATCATCCATCTCAACTCCACCTTAATCCAGCCTGTGGCAGATCTTCTCCCTCAACTCCACCTTAATCCATCCTCTGGCTGATCTTACACCTCAACTCCCCATTAATCCAGCCTGTGGCTGATCATCCACCTCAACTCCACCTTAATCCAGCCTGCGTCTTATCTTCTCCCTCAACTCCAAATTGATCCAGCCTGTGGCTGATCATCCACCTCAATTCCAACTTAATCCAGCCTGTGGCTGATCTTCTCCCTCAACTCCACCTTAATCCAGCCTGTGGCTAATCTTCTCCCTCAACTCCACCATAATGCAGCCTGTGGCTGATCATCCACCTCAACTCCACCTTCATCCAGCCTGTGGCTGATCATCCACCTCAACTCCACCTTAATCAAGCCTGTGGCTGATCTTCTCCCTCAACTCCACCTTAATCCAGCCTGTGGATGATCATCCACCTCAAATCCACCTTAATCCCGCCGGTGGCTGATCATCCACCTCAACTCCAGCTTAATCCAGCCTGTGGCTGATCATCCACCTCAACTCCACCTTAATCCAGCCTGTGGCTGATCATTTCCCTCAACTCCACCTTAATCCAGCCTGTGGCTGATCATCCACCTCAACTCAACCTTAATCCAGCCTGTGGGTGATCATCCACCTCAACTCCACCTTAATCCAGCCTGTGGCTGATCATCCACCTCAACTCCACCTTAATCCAGCCTGTGGCTGATATTCCACCTCAACTCCACCTTAATGCAGCCTGTGGCTGATCATCTCCCTCAACTCCACCTTAATCCAGCCTGTGACTGATCATCCACCTCGACTCCACCTTAATCCAGCCTGTGGCTGATCTTCTCCCTCAACTCCACCTTAATCCAGCCTGTGTCTGATCTTCTCCCTCAACTCCACCTTAATCCAGTCTGTGGCTGATCATCCACCTCAACTCCACCTTAATCCAGCCTGCGGCTGATCCTGTCCATCAACTCCACCTTAATCCAGCCTGTGGCTGATCATCCACCTCAACTCCACCTTCATCCAGCCTGTGGCTGATCATCCACCTCAACTCCACCTTAATCAAGCCTGTGGCTGATCTTCTCCCTCAACTCCACCTTAATCCAGCCTGTGGCTGATCATCCACCTCAAATCCACCTTAATCCCGCCGGTGGCTGATCATCCACGTCAACTCCAGCTTAATCCAGCCTGTGGCTGATCATCCACCTCAACTCCACCTTAATCCAGCCTGTGGCTGATCATTTCCCTCAACTACACCTTAATCCAGCCTGTGGCTGACATCCACCTCAACTCCACCTTAATCCAGCCTGTGGCTGATCATCCACCTCAACTCCACCTTAATCCAGCCTGTGGCTGATCATCCACCTCAACTCCACCTTAATCCAGGATGTGGCTGATCATCCACCTCAACACCACCTTAATCCAGCCTGTGGCTGATATTCCACCTCAACTCCACCTTAATGCAGCCTCTGGCTGATCATCTCCCTCAACTCCACCTTAATCCAGCCTGTGACTGATCATCCACCTCAACTCCACCTTAATCCAGCCTGTGGCTGATCTTCTCCCTCAACTCCACCTTAATCCAGCCTGTGTCTGATCTTCTCCCTCAACTCCACCTTAATCCAGTCTGTGGCTGATCATCCACCTCAACTCCACCTTAATCCAGCCTGCGGCTGATCCTGTCCATCAACTCCACCTTAATCCAGCCTGTGGCTGATCATCCACCTCAACTCCACCTTAATCCAGTCTGTGGCTGATCATCCACCTCAACTCCACCTTAATTAAACCGGTGTCTGATCATCCACCTCAACTCCACCTTAATCCAGCCTGTGGCTGACCTTCTCCCTCAACTCCACCTTAATCAAGCCTGTGGCTGATCATCCACCTCAACTCCAGCTTAATCCAGCCTGTGGCTGATCATCCACCTCAACTCCACCTTAATCCAGCCTGTGGCTGATCCTCCACCTCAACTCCTCCTTAATCCAGCCTGTGGCTGATCTTCTCCCTCAACTCCACCTTAATCCAGCCTGTGGCTGATCATCCACCTCAACTCCACCTTAATCCAGCCTGTGGCTGATCATCCACCTCAACTCCACCTTAATCCAGCCTGTAGCTGATCATCCACCTCAACTCCACCTTAATCCAGCCTGTGGCTGATCATCCACCTCAACTCCACCTTAATCCATCTTCTGGCTGATCTTACACCTCAAGTCCACCTTAATCCAGCCTGCGGCTGGTCTTCTCCCTCAACTCCACCTTAATCCAGCCTGTGGCTGATCATCCACCTCAACTCCACCTTAATCCAGCATGTGGCTGATCTTCTCCCTCAACTCCACCTTAATCCAGCCTGTGGCTGATCATCCACCTCAACTCCACCTTAATCCATCCTGTGGCTGATCTTCTCGCTCAAATCCACCTTAATCCAGCCTGTGGCTGATCTTCTCCCTCAACTCCACCTTAATCAAGCCTGTGGCTGATCTTCTCCCTCAACTCCAACTTAATCCTGCCTGTGGCTGATTTTCTCCGTCAACTCCATCTTAATCCAGCCTGTGGCTGATCATCCACCTCAACTCCACATTAATCCAGCCTGTGGCTGATCTTCTCCCTCAACACCACCTTAATCTAGCCTGTGGCTGATCATCCACCTCAACTCCACCTTAATCCAGCCTGTGGCTGATCTTCTCCCCCAACACCACATTAATCCAGCCTGTGGCTGATCATCCACCACAACTCCACCTTAATCCAGCCTGTGGCTGATCATCCACCTCAACTCCACCTTAATCCAGCCTGTAGCTGATCATCCACCTCAAATCCACCTTAATCCAGCCTGTGGCTGATCATCCATCTCAACTCCACCTTAATCCAGCCTGTGGCAGATCTTCTCCCTCAACTCCACCTTAATCCATCCTCTGGCTGATCTTACACCTCAACTCCACATTAATCCAGCCTGTGGCTGATCATCCACCTCAACTCCACCTTAATCCAGCCTGCATCTTATCTTCTCCCTCAACTCCAAATTAATCCAGCCTGTGGCTGATCTTCTCCCTCAACTCCATCTTAATCCAGCCTGTGGCTAATCTTCTCCCTCAACTCCACCTTAATCCAGCCTGTGGCTGATCATCCACCTCAACTCCACCTTAATCCAGCCTGTGGCTGATCATCCACCTAAACTCCACCTTAATGCAGCCTGTGGCTGATCATCCACCTCAACTCCACCTTCATCCAGCCTGTGGCTGATCATCCACCTCAACTCCACCTTAATCAAGCCTGTGGCTGATCTTCTCCCTCAACTCCACCTTAATCCAGCCTGTGGCTGATCATCCACCTCAAATCCACCTTAATCCCGCCGGTGGCTGATCATCCACCTCAACTCCAGCTTAATCCAGCCTGTGGCTGATCATCCACCTCAACTCCACCTTAATCCAGCCTGTGGCTGATCATTTCCCTCAACTACACCTTAATCCAGCCTGTGGCTGACATCCACGTCAACTCCACCTTAATCCAGCCTGTGGCTGATCATCCACCTCAACTCCACCTTAATCCAGCCTGTGGCTGATCATCCACCTCAACTCCACCTTAATCCATCATCCGGCTGATCTTACACCTCAAGTCCACCTTAATGCAGCCTGCGGCTGGTCTTCTCCCTCAACTCCACCTTAATCCAGCCTGTGGCTGATCATCCACCTCAACTCCACCTTAATCCAGCATGTGGCTGATCTTCTCCCTCAACTCCACCTTAATCCAGCCTGTGGCTGATCATCCACCTCAACTCCACCTTAATCCATCCTGTGGCTGATCTTCTCGCTCAACTCCACCTTAATCCAGCCTGTGGCTGATCTTCTCCCTCAACTCCACCTTAATCAAGCCTGTGGCTGATCTTCTCCCTCAACTCCAACTTAATCCTGCCTGTGGCTGATTTTTTCCGTCAACTCCATCTTAATCCAGCCTGTGGCTGATCATCCACCTCAACTCCACATTAATCCAGCCTGTGGCTGATCTTCTCCCTCAACACCACCTTAATCTAGCCTGTGGCTGATCATCCACCTCAACTCCACCTTAATCCAGCCTGTGGCTGATCTTCTCCCCCAACACCACATTAATCCAGCCTGTGGCTGATCATCCACCACAACTCCACCTTAATCCAGCCTGTGGCTGATCATCCACCTCAACTCCACCTTAATCCAGCCTGTAGCTGATCATCCACCTCAAATCCACCTTAATCCAGCCTGTGGCTGATCATCCATCTCAACTCCACCTTAATCCAGCCTGTGGCAGATCTTCTCCCTCAACTCCACCTTAATCCATCCTCTGGCTGATCTTACACCTCAACTCCACATTAATCCAGCCTGTGGCTGATCATCCACCTCAACTCCACCTTAATCCAGCCTGCATCTTATCTTCTCCCTCAACTCCAAATTAATCCAGCCTGTGGCTGATCTTCTCCCTCAACTCCATCTTAATCCAGCCTGTGGCTAATCTTCTCCCTCAACTCCACCTTAATCCAGCCTGTGGCTGATCATCCACCTCAACTCCACCTTAATCCAGCCTGTGGCTGATCATCCACCTCAACTCCACCTTAATGCAGCCTGTGGCTGATCATCCACCTCAACTCCACCTTCATCCAGCCTGTGGCTGATCATCCACCTCAACTCCACCTTAATCAAGCCTGTGGCTGATCTTCTCCCTCAACTCCACCTTAATCCAGCCTGTGGCTGATCATCCACCTCAAATCCACCTTAATCCCGCCGGTGGCTGATCATCCACGTCAACTCCAGCTTAATCCAGCCTGTGGCTGATCATCCACCTCAACTCCACCTTAATCCAGCCTGTGGCTGATCATTTCCCTCAACTACACCTTAATCCAGCCTGTGGCTGACATCCACCTCAACTCCACCTTAATCCAGCCTGTGGCTGATCATCCACCTCAACTCCACCTTAATCCAGCCTGTGGCTGATCATCCACCTCAACTCCACCTTAATCCAGGATGTGGCTGATCATCCACCTCAACACCACCTTAATCCAGCCTGTGGCTGATATTCCACCTCAACTCCACCTTAATGCAGCCTCTGGCTGATCATCTCCCTCAACTCCACCTTAATCCAGCCTGTGACTGATCATCCACCTCAACTCCACCTTAATCCAGCCTGTGGCTGATCTTCTCCCTCAACTCCACCTTAATCCAGCCTGTGTCTGATCTTCTCCCTCAACTCCACCTTAATCCAGTCTGTGGCTGATCATCCACCTCAACTCCACCTTAATCCAGCCTGCGGCTGATCCTGTCCATCAACTCCACCTTAATCCAGCCTGTGGCTGATCATCCACCTCAACTCCACCTTAATCCAGTCTGTGGCTGATCATCCACCTCAACTCCACCTTAATTAAACCGGTGTCTGATCATCCACCTCAACTCCACCTTAATCCAGCCTGTGGCTGACCTTCTCCCTCAACTCCACCTTAATCAAGCCTGTGGCTGATCATCCACCTCAACTCCAGCTTAATCCAGCCTGTGGCTGATCATCCACCTCAACTCCACCTTAATCCAGCCTGTGGCTGATCCTCCACCTCAACTCCTCCTTAATCCAGCCTGTGGCTGATCTTCTCCCTCAACTCCACCTTAATCCAGCCTGTGGCTGATCATCCACCTCAACTCCACCTTAATCCAGCCTGTGGCTGATCATCCACCTCAACTCCACCTTAATCCAGCCTGTAGCTGATCATCCACCTCAACTCCACCTTAATCCAGCCTGTGGCTGATCATCCACCTCAACTCCACCTTAATCCATCTTCTGGCTGATCTTACACCTCAAGTCCACCTTAATCCAGCCTGCGGCTGGTCTTCTCCCTCAACTCCACCTTAATCCAGCCTGTGGCTGATCATCCACCTCAACTCCACCTTAATCCAGCATGTGGCTGATCTTCTCCCTCAACTCCACCTTAATCCAGCCTGTGGCTGATCATCCACCTCAACTCCACCTTAATCCATCCTGTGGCTGATCTTCTCGCTCAACTCCACCTTAATCCAGCCTGTGGCTGATCTTCTCCCTCAACTCCACCTTCATCAAGCCTATGGCTGATCTTCTCCCTCAACTCCAACTTAATCCTGCCTGTGGCTGATTTTCTCCGTCAACTCCATCTTAATCCAGCCTGTGGCTGATCATCCACCTCAACTCCACATTAATCCAGCCTGTGGCTGATCTTCTCCCTCAACACCACCTTAATCTAGCCTGTGGCTGATCATCCACCTCAACTCCACCTTAATCCATCCTGTGGCTGATCTTCTCGCTCAACTCCACCTTAATCCAGCCTGTGGCTGATCTTCTCCCTCAACTCCACCTTAATCCAGCCTGTGGCTGATCATCCATCTCAACTCCACCTTAATCCAGCCTGTGGCAGATCTTCTCCCTCAACTCCACCTTAATCCATCCTCTGGCTGATCTTACACCTCAACTCCCCATTAATCCAGCCTGTGGCTGATCATCCACCTCAACTCCACCTTAATCCAGCCTGCGTCTTATCTTCTCCCTCAACTCCAAATTGATCCAGCCTGTGGCTGATCATCCACCTCAATTCCAACTTAATCCAGCCTGTGGCTGATCTTCTCCCTCAACTCCACCTTAATCCAGCCTGTGGCTAATCTTCTCCCTCAACTCCACCATAATGCAGCCTGTGGCTGATCATCCACCTCAACTCCACCTTCATCCAGCCTGTGGCTGATCATCCACCTCAACTCCACCTTAATCAAGCCTGTGGCTGATCTTCTCCCTCAACTCCACCTTAATCCAGCCTGTGGATGATCATCCACCTCAAATCCACCTTAATCCCGCCGGTGGCTGATCATCCACCTCAACTCCAGCTTAATCCAGCCTGTGGCTGATCATCCACCTCAACTCCACCTTAATCCAGCCTGTGGCTGATCATTTCCCTCAACTCCACCTTAATCCAGCCTGTGGCTGATCATCCACCTCAACTCAACCTTAATCCAGCCTGTGGGTGATCATCCACCTCAACTCCACCTTAATCCAGCCTGTGGCTGATCATCCACCTCAACTCCACCTTAATCCAGCCTGTGGCTGATATTCCACCTCAACTCCACCTTAATGCAGCCTGTGGCTGATCATCTCCCTCAACTCCACCTTAATCCAGCCTGTGACTGATCATCCACCTCAACTCCACCTTAATCCAGCCTGTGGCTGATCTTCTCCCTCAACTCCACCTTAATCCAGCCTGTGTCTGACCTTCTCCCTCAACTCCACCTTAATCCAGCCTGTGGCTGATCATCCACCTCAACTCCACCTTAATCCAGCCTGTGGCTGATCATCCACCTCAACTCCACCTTAATCCAGCCTGCGGCTGATCTTGTCCATCAACTCCACCTTAATCCAGTCTGTGGCTGATCATCCACCTCAACTCCACCTTAATTAAACCTGTGGCTGATCATCCACCTCAACTCCACCTTAATCCAGCCTGTGGCTGACCTTCTCCCTCAACTCCACCTTAATCCAGCCTGTGACTGATCTTCTCCCTCAACTCCACCTTAATCAAGCCTGTGGCTGATCATCCAGCTCAACTCCACCTTCATCCAGCCTGTGGCTGATCAGCCACTTCAACTCCACCTTAATCCAGACTGTGGCTGATCTTCTCCCTCAACTCCACCTATATCCAGCCTGTGGCTGATCATCCACCTCAACTCCACCTTAATCCAGCCTGTGGCTGATCATCCACCTCAACTCCACCTTAATCCAGCCTGTGGCTGATCATCCACCTCAACGCCACCTTAATCTAGCCTGTGGCTGATCTTCTCCCTCAACTCCACCTTAATCCAGCCTGTGCTGATCTTTTCCCTCAACTCCACCTAATTCCAGCCTGTGGCTGATCATCCACCTCAACTCCACCTTAATCCAGCCTGTGGCTGTTCATCCACCTCAACTCCACCTTAATCCAGCCTGTGGCTGATCTTCTCCCTCAACTCCACCTTAATCCAGCCTGTGGCTGATCATCCACCTCAACTCCACCTTAATCCAGGCTATGGCTGATATTCTCCCTCAACTCCACCTTAATCCAGCCTCTGGCTGACCTTCTCCCTCAACTCCACCTTAATCCAGCCTGTGACTGATCTTCTCCCTCAACTCCACCTTAATCCAGCCTGTGGCTGATCATCCACCTCAACTCCACCTTCATCCAGCCTGTGGCTGATCAGCCACCTCAACGCCACCTTATTCGAGCCTGTGGCTGATCTTCTCCCTCAACTCCACCTTAATCAAGCCTGTGGCTGATCTTCTCCCTCAACTCCACCTTAATCCAGCCTGTGTCTGATCATCCACCTCAACTCCACCTTAATCCAGCCTGTGGCTGATCTTCTCCCTCAACTCCACCTTAATCCAGCCTGTGGCTGATCTTCTCCCTCAACTCCACCTTAATCCAGCCTGTGGATGATCATCCACCTCAACTCCACCTTAATCCAGCCTGTGGCTGATCATCCACCTCAACTCCACCTTAATCCAGCCTCTGGCTGATCATCCACCTCAACTCCACCTTAATCCAGCCTGTGGCTGATCATCCACCTCAACTCCACCTTAATCCAGCCTGTGGCTGATCATCCACCTCAACTCCACCTTAATCCAGCCTGTGCCTGATCTTCTCCCTCAACTCCACCGTAATCCAGCCTGAGGCTGATCATCCACCTCAACTCCACCTTAATCCAGCCTGCGGCTGATCTTGTCCATCAACTCCACCTTAATCCAGACTGTGGCTGATCATCCACCTCAACTCCACCTTAATCCAGTCTGTGGCTGATCATCCACCTCAACTCCACCTTAATCCAGCCTGTGGCTGATCATCCACCTCAACAACACCTTAATTAAACCTGTGGCTGATCATCCACCTCAACTCCACCTTTATCCAGTCTGTGGCTGATCATCCACCTCAACTCCACCTTAATCCAGTCTGTGGCTGATCATCCACCTCAACTCCACCTTAATTAAACCTGTGGCTGATCATCCACCTCAACTCCACCTTAATCCAGCCGGTGGCTGATCTTCTCCCTCAACTCCACCTTAATCCAGCCTGTGGCTGATCATCCACCTCAACTCCACCTTAATCCAGCCTGTGGCTGATCATCCACCTCAACGCCACCTTAATCCAGCCTGTGGCTGATCTTCTCCCTCAACTCCACCTTAATTCAGCCTGTGGCTGATCATCCACCTCAACTCCACCTTAATCCAGCCTGTGGCTGATCATCCACCTCAACTCCACCTTAATCCAGCCTGTGGCTGATCATCCACCTCAACTCCACCTTAATCCAGCCTGTGGCTGATCTTCAAACCCTCAACTCCACCTTAATTAAGCCTGTGGCTGATCATCCACCTCAACTCCACTTTTATCCAGCCTGTGACTGATCATCCACCACAACTCCACCTTAATCCAGCCTGTGGCTGATCATCCACCTCAACTCCACCTTAATCCAGCCTGTGACTGATCATCCACCTCAACTCCACCTTAATCCAGCCTGTGGCTGATCTTCTCCCTCTACTCCACCTTAATCCAGCCTGTGGCTGATTTTCTCCCTCAACTCCACCTTAATCCAGCCTGTGGCTGATCATCCACCTCAACGCCACCTTAATCCAGCCTGTGGCTGATCTTCTCCCTCAACTCCACCTTAATTCAGCCTGTGGCTGATCATCCACCTCAACTCCACCTTAATCCAGCCTGTGGCTGATCATCCACCTCAACTCCACCTTAATCCAGCCTGTGGCTGATCATCCACCTCAACTCCACCTTAATCCAGCCTGTGGCTGATCTTCAAACCCTCAACTCCACCTTAATTCAGCCTGTGGCTGATCATCCACCTCAACTCCACTTTTATCCAGCCTGTGACTGATCATCCACCACAACTCCACCTTAATCCAGCCTGTGGCTGATCATCCACCTCAACTCCACCTTAATCCAGCCTGTGACTGATCATCCACCTCAACTCCACCTTAATCCAGCCTGTGGCTGATCTTCTCCCTCTACTCCACCTTAATCCAGCCTGTGGCTGATTTTCTCCCTCAACTCCACCTTAATCCAGTCTGTGGCTGATCTTCTCCCTCAACTCCACCTTAATCCAGCCTGTGGCTGATCTTCTCCCTCAACTCCACCTTAATTCAGCCTGTGGCTGATCATCCACCTCAACTCCACCTTAATCCAGCCTGTGGCTGATCATCCACCTCAACTCCACCTTAATCCAGCCTGTGGCTGATCATCCACCTCAACTCCACCTTAATCCAGCCTGTGGCTGATCTTCAAACCCTCAACTCCACCTTAATTCAGCCTGTGGCTGATCATCCACCTCAACTCCACTTTTATCCAGCCTGTGACTGATCATCCACCACAACTCCACCTTAATCCAGCCTGTGGCTGATCATCCACCTCAACTCCACCTTAATCCAGCCTGTGACTGATCATCCACCTCAACTCCACCTTAATCCAGCCTGTGGCTGATCTTCTCCCTCTACTCCACCTTAATCCAGCCTGTGGCTGATTTTCTCCCTCAACTCCACCTTAATCCAGCCTGTGGCTGATCATCCACCTCAACTCCACCTTAATTAAACCTGTGGCTGATCATCCACCTCTACTCCACCTTAATCCAGTCTGTGGCAGATCATCCACCTCAACTCCACCTTAATCCAGTCTGTGGCTGATCATCCACCTCAACTCCACCTTAGTTAAACCTGTGGCTGATCATCCACCTCAACTCCACCTTAATTAAACCTGTGGCTGATCATCCACCTCAACTCCACCTTAATCCAGCCTGTGGCTGATCTTCTCCCTCAACTCCACCTTATTCCAGCCTGTGGCTGATCATCCACCTCAACGCCACCTTAATCTAGCCTGTGGCTGATCTTCTCCCTCAACTCCACCTTAATCCAGCCTGTGGCTGATCTTCTCCCTCAACTCTACCTTAATCCAGCCTGTGGCTGATCGTCTCCCTCAACTCCACCTTAATCCAGCCTGTGGCTGATCATCCACCTCAACGCCACCTTAATCCAGCCTGTGGCTGATCATCCACCTCAACTCCACCTTAATGCAGCCTGTGGCTGATCATCCACCTCAACTCCACCTTAATCCAGACTGTGGCTGATATTCTCCCTCAACTCCACCTTAATCCAACCTGTGGCTGATATTCTCCCGCAACTCCACCTTAATCCAGCCTGTGGTTTATCTTCTCCCTCAACTCCACATTAATCCAGC
Source organism: Isurus oxyrinchus (assembly GCA_026770705.1). Lineage (NCBI taxonomy): Eukaryota > Metazoa > Chordata > Chondrichthyes > Lamniformes > Lamnidae > Isurus > Isurus oxyrinchus. Next base: position 51,372 of record JANJGN010001566.1, read on the forward strand.
CTGTGGCTGATCATCCACCTCAACTCCACCTTCATCCAGCCTGTGGCTGATCATCCACCTCAACTCCAGCTTAATTCAGCATGTGGCTGATCATCCACCTCAACTCCACCTTAATCCAGCCTGTGGCTGATCATCCACCTCAACTCCACCTTAATCCAGCCTGTGGCTGATCATCCACCTCAACTCCACCTTAATCCAGCCTGTGGCTGATCATCCACCTCAACTCCACCTAAATCCAGCCTGTGGCTGATCATCCACCTCAACTCCACCTTACTCCAGCCTGTGTCTGATCATCCACCTCAACTTAACCTTAATCCAGCCTGTGGCTGATCTTCTCCCTCAACTCCACCTTAATCCAGACTGTGGCTTATCATCCACCTCAACTCCACCTTAATCCAGCTTGTGGCTGATCTTGTCCATCAACTCCACCTTAATCCAGCCTGTGGCTGATCTTTTCCCTCAACTCCACCTTAATCCAGCCTGTGGCAGATCATCCACCTCAACTCCACCTTAATCCAGCCTGTGGCTGATCATCCACCTCAACTCCACCTTAATCCAGCCTGTGGCTGATCATCCACCTCAACTCCACCTTAATCCAGCCTGTGGCTGATCATCCACCTCAACTCCACCTTAATCCAGCCTGTGGCTGAACTTCTCCCTCAAGTCCACCTTAATCCAGCCTGTGGCTGATCTTCTCCCTCAACTCCACCTTAATTCAGCCTGTGGCTGATCATCCACCTCAACTCCACCTTAATCCAGCCTGTGACTGATCATCCGCCTCAACTCCACCTTAATCCAGCCAGTGACTGATCATCCACCTCAACTCCACCTTAATCCAGCCTGTGGCTGATTTTCTCCCTCAACTCCACCTTAATCCAGCCTGTGGCTGATCATCCACCTCAACGCCAACTTAATCCAGCCTGTGGCTGATCATCCACCTCAACTCCACCTTAATCCAGCCTGTGGCTGATCTTCTCCCTCAACTCCACCTTAATCCAGCCTGTGGCTGATCATCCACCTCAACTCCACCTTAATCCAGCCTGTGGCTGATCATCCACCTCAACTCCACCTTAATTAAACCTGTGGCTGATCATCCACCTCAACTCCACCTTAATCCTGCCTGTGGCTGATCTTCTCCATCAACTCCACCTTAATCAGGCCTGTGGCTGATCTTCTCCCTCAACTCCACCTTAATCCAGCCTGTGGCTGATCATCCACCTCAACTCCCCCTTAATCCAGACTGTGGTTGATCTTCTCCCTCAACTCCACCTTAATCAAGCCTGTAGCTGATCTTCTCCCTCAACTCCACCTTAATCCAGCCTGTGGCTGATCATCCACCTCAACTCCACCTTAATCCAGCCTGTGGCTGATCTTCTCCCTCAACTCCACCTTATTCCAGCCTGTGGCTGATCATCCACCTCAACGCCACCTTAATCTAGCCTGTGGCTGATCTTCTCCCTCAACTCCACCTTAATCCAGCCTGTGGCTGATCTTCTCCCTCAACTCTACCTTAATCCAGCCTGTGGCTGATCGTCTCCCTCAACTCCACCTTAATCCAGCCTGTGGCTGATCATCCACCTCAACTCCACCTTAATCCAGCCTGTGGCTGATCATCCACCTCAACTCCACCTTAATGCAGCCTGTGGCTGATCATCCACCTCAACTCCACCTTAATCCAGACTGTGGCTGATATTCTCCCTCAACTCCACCTTAATCCAACCTGTGGCTGATATTCTCCCTCAACTCCACCTTAATCCAGCCTGTGGTTTATCTTCTCCCTCAACTCCACATTAATCCAGCCTGTGGCTGATCATCCAACTCAACTCCATCTTCATCCAGCCTGTGGCTGATCATCCACCTCAACTCCAGCTTAATTCAGCATGTGGCTGATCATCCACCTCAACTCCACCTTAATCCAGCCTGTGGCTGATCATCCACCTCAACTCCACCTTAATCCTGCCTGTGGCTGATCATCCACCTCAACTCCACCTTAATCCAGCCTGTGGCTGATCATCCACCTCAACTCCACCTAAATCCAGCCTGTGGCTGATCATCCACCTCAACTCCACCTTACTCCAGCCTGTGTCTGATCATCCACCTCAACTAAACCTTAATCCAGCCTGTGGCTGATCTTCTCCCTCAACTCCACCTTAATCCAGACTGTGGCTTATCATCCACCTCAACTCCACCTTAATCCAGCTTGTGGCTGATCTTGTCCATCAACTCCACCTTAATCCAGCCTGTGGCTGATCTTTTCCCTCAACTCCACCTTAATCCAGCCTGTGGATGATCATCCACCTCAACTCCACCTTAATCCAGCCTGTGGCTGATCATCCACCTCAACTCCACCTTAATCCAGCCTCTGGCTGATCATCCACCTCAACTCCACCTTAATCCAGCCTGTGGCTGATCATCCACCTCAACTCCACCTTAATCCAGCCTGTGGCTGATCATCCACCTCAACTCCACCTTAATCCAGCCTGTGCCTGATCTTCTCCCTCAACTCCACCGTAATCCAGCCTGAGACTGATCATCCACCTCAACTCCACCTTAATCCAGCCTGCGGCTGATCTTGTCCATCAACTCCACCTTAATCCAGACTGTGGCTGATCATCCACCTCAACTCCACCTTAATCCAGTCTGTGGCTGATCATCCACCTCAACTCCACCTTAATCCAGCCTGTGGCTGATCATCCACCTCAACAACACCTTAATTAAACCTGTGGCTGATCATCCACCTCAACTCCACCTTTATCCAGTCTGTGGCTGATCATCCACCTCAACTCCACCTTAATCCAGTCTGTGGCTGATCATCCACCTCAACTCCACCTTAATTAAACCTGTGGCTGATCATCCACCTCAACTCCACCTTAATCCAGCCTGTGGCTGATCTTCTCCCTCAACTCCACCTTAATCCAGCCTGTGGCTGATCATCCACCTCAACTCCACCTTAATCCAGCCTGTGGCTGATCATCCACCTCAACGCCACCTTAATCTAGCCTGTGGCTGATCTTCTCCCTCAACTCCACCTTAATCCAGTCTGTGGCTGATCTTCTCCCTCAACTCCACCTTAATCCAGCCTGTAGCTGATCATCCACCTCAACTCCACCTTCATCCAGCCTATGGCTGATCATCCACCTCTACTCCACCTTAATCCAACCTGTGGCTGATCATCCACCTCAACTCCACCTTAATCCAGCCTGTGGCTGATCTTCTCCCTCAACTCCACCTTAATCCAGCCTGTGGCTGATCATCCACCTCAACTCCACCTTCATCCAGCCTGTGGCTGATCATCCACCTCTACTCCACCTTAATCAAGCCTGTGGCTGATCATCCACCTCAACTCCACCTTTATCCAGCCTGTGGCTGATCATCCATCTCAACTCCACCTTAATCCAGCCTGTGTCTGATCTTCTCCCTCAACTCCACCTTAATCCAGCCTGTGGCTGATCTTCTCCCTCAACTCCACCTTAATCCAGCCTGTGGCTGATCATCCACCTCAACTCCACCTTAATCCAGCCTGTGGCTGATCTTCTCCCTCAACTCAACCTTAATCCAGCCTGTGGCTGATCATCCACCTCAACTCCACCTTAATCCAGTCTGTGGCTGATCATCCACATCAACTCCACCTTAATTATACCTGTGGCTGATCATCCACCTCAACTCCACCTTAATCCAGCCTGTGGCTGATCTTCTCCCTCAACTCCACCTTAATCCAGCCTGTGGCTGATCATCCACCTCAACTCCACCTTCATCCAGCCTGTGGCTGATCATCCACCTCAACTCCACCTTAATCCAGACTGTGGCTGATCTTCTCCCTCAAATCCACCTTAATCCAGCCTGTGGCTGATCTTCTCCCTCAACTCCACCTTAATCCAGCCTGTGGCTGATCATCCACCTCAACTCCACCTTAATTAAACCTGTGGCTGATCATCCACCTCAACTGGACCTTAATCCAGCTTGTGGCTGATCTTCTCCCTCAACTCCACCTTAATCCAGCCTGTGGCTGATCATCCACCTCAACTCCACCTTCATCCAGCCTGTGGCTGATCTTCTCCCTCAACTCCACCTTAATCCAGCCTGTGGCTGATCATCTCCCTCAACTCCACCTTAATCCAGACTGTGGCTGATCTTCTCCCTCAACTCCACCTTAATCCAGCCTGTGGCTGATCATCCACCTCAACTGTACCTTAATCCAGCCTGTGGCTGCTCATCCACCTCAACTCCACCTTAATCCAGCCTGTGGCTGATCATCCACCTCAACTCCACCTTAATCCAGCCTGTGGCTGATCATCCACCTCAACTCCACCTTAATCCAGCCTGTGGCTGATCTTCTCCCTCAACTCCACCTTAATCCAGCCTGTGGCTGATCATCCACCTCAACGCCAGCTTAATCCAGCCTGTGGCTGATCATCCACCTCAATTCCAATTTATTCCAGCCTGTGGCTGAACTTCTCCCTCAACTCCACCTTAATCCAGCCTGTGGCTGATCTTCTCCCTCAACTCCACCTTAATCCAGCCTGTGGCTGATCATCCACTTCCACTCCACCTTAATCCAGCCTGTGGCTGATCATCCACCTCAACTCCACCTTAATCCATCCTGTGGCTGATCATCCACCTCAATTCCACCTTAATCCAGCCTGTGGCTGATCATCCACCTCAACTCCACCTTAATCCAGCCTGTGGCTGATCTTCTCCCTCAACTCTTTCTTAATCCAGCCTGTGGCTGATCTTCTCCCTCAACTCCACCTTAATTCAGCCTGTGGCTGATCATCCACCTCAACTCCACCTTAATCCAGCCTGTGGCTGATCATCCACCTCAACTCCACCTTAATCCAGCCTGTGGCTGATCATCCACCTCAACTCCACCTTAATCCAGCCTGTGGCTGATCTTCTCCCTCAACTCTTTCTTAATCCAGCCTGTGGCTGATCTTCTCCCTCAACTCCACCTTAATTCAGCCTGTGGCTGATCATCCACCTCAACTCCACCTTAATCCAGCCTGTGGCTGATCTTCTCCCTCAACTCTTTCTTAATCCAGCCTGTGGCTGATCTTCTCCCTCAACTCCACCTTAATTCAGCCTGTGGCTGATCATCCACCTCAACTCCACCTTAATCCAGCCTGTGGCTGATCATCCACCTCAACTCCACCTTAATCCAGCCTGTGGCTGATCATCCACCTCAACTCCACCTTAATCCAGCCTGTGGCTGATCTTCAAACCCTCAACTCCACCTTAATTCAGCCTGTGGCTGATCATCCACCTCAACTCCACTTTTATCCAGCCTGTGACTGATCATCCACCACAACTCCACCTTAATCCAGCCTGTGGCTGATCATCCACCTCAACTCCACCTTAATCCAGCCTGTGACTGATCATCCACCTCAACTCCACCTTAATCCAGCCTGTGGCTGATCTTCTCCCTCTACTCCACCTTAATCCAGCCTGTGGCTGATTTTCTCCCTCAACTCCACCTTAATCCAGCCTGTGGCTGATCATCCACCTCAACTCCACCTTAATTAAACCTGTGGCTGATCATCCACCTCTACTCCACCTTAGTTAAACCTGTGGCTGATCATCCACCTCAACTCCACGTTAATTAAACCTGTGGCTGATCATCCACCTCAACTCCACCTTAATCCAGCCTGTGGCTGATCTTCTCCCTCAACTCCACCTTATTCCAGCCTGTGGCTGATCATCCACCTCAACGCCACCTTAATCTAGCCTGTGGCTGATCTTCTCCCTCAACTCCACCTTAATCCAGCCTGTGGCTGATCTTCTCCCTCAACTCTACCTTAATCCAGCCTGTGGCTGATCGTCTCCCTCAACTCCACCTTAATCCAGCCTGTGGCTGATCATCCACCTCAACGCCACCTTAATCCAGCCTGTGGCTGATCATCCACCTCAACTCCACCTTAATGCAGCCTGTGGCTGATCATCCACCTCAACTCCACCTTAATCCAGACTGTGGCTGATATTCTCCCTCAACTCCACCTTAATCCAACCTGTGGCTGATATTCTCCCTCAACTCCATCTTAATCCAGCCTGTGGTTTATCTTCTCCCTCAACTCCACATTAATCCAGCCTGTGGCTGATCATCCACCTCAACTCCACCTTCATCCAGCCTGTGGCTGATCATTCACCTCAACTCCAGCTTAATTCAGCATGTGGCTGATCATCCACCTCAACTCCACCTTAATCCAGCCTGTGGCTGATCATCCACCTCAACTCCACCTTAATCCAGCCTGTGGCTGATCATCCACCTCAACTCCACCTTAATCCAGCCTGTGGCTGATCATCCACCTCAACTCCACCTAAATCCAGCCTGTGGCTGATCATCCACCTCAACTCCACCTTACTCCAGCCTGTGTCTGATCATCCACCTCAACTTAACCTTAATCCAGCCTGTGGCTGATCTTCTCCCTCAACTCCACCTTAATCCAGACTGTGGCTTATCATCCACCTCAACTCCACCTTAATCCAGCTTGTGGCTGATCTTGTCCATCAACTCCACCTTAATCCAGCCTGTGGCTGATCTTTTCCCTCAACTCCACCTTAATCCAGCCTGTGGCAGATCATCCACCTCAACTCCACCTTAATCCAGCCTGTGGCTGATCATCCACCTCAACTCCACCTTAATCCAGCCTGTGGCTGATCATCCACCTCAACTCCACCTTAATCCAGCCTGTGGCTGATCATCCACCTCAACTCCACCTTAATCCAGCCTGTGGCTGATCTTCTCCCTCAAGTCCACCTTAATCCAGCCTGTGGCTGATCTTCTCCCTCAACTCCACCTTAATTCAGCCTGTGGCTGATCATCCACCTCAACTCCACCTTAATCCAGCCTGTGACTGATCATCCGCCTCAACTCCACCTTAATCCAGCCAGTGACTGATCATCCACCTCAACTCCACCTTAATCCAGCCTGTGGCTGATTTTCTCCCTCAACTCCACCTTAATCCAGCCTGTGGCTGATCATCCACCTCAACGCCAACTTAATCCAGCCTGTGGCTGATCATCCACCTCAACTCCACCTTAATCCAGCCTGTGGCTGATCTTCTCCCTCAACTCCACCTTAATCCAGCCTGTGGCTGATCATCCACCTCAACTCCACCTTAATCCAGCCTGTGGCTGATCATCCACCTCAACTCCACCTTAATTAAACCTGTGGCTGATCATCCACCTCAACTCCACCTTAATCCTGCCTGTGGCTGATCTTCTCCATCAACTCCACCTTAATCAGGCCTGTGGCTGATCTTCTCCCTCAACTCCACCTTAATCCAGCCTGTGGCTGATCATCCACCTCAACTCCCCCTTAATCCAGACTGTGGTTGATCTTCTCCCTCAACTCCACCTTAATCAAGCCTGTAGCTGATCTTCTCCCTCAACTCCACCTTAATCCAGCCTGTGGTTGATCATCCACCTCAACTCCACCTTAATCCAGCCTGTGGCTGATCTTCTCCCTCAACTCCACCTTATTCCAGCCTGTGGCTGATCATCCACCTCAACGCCACCTTAATCTAGCCTGTGGCTGATCTTCTCCCTCAACTGCACCTTAATCCAGCCTGTGGCTGATCTTCTCCCTCAACTCTACCTTAATCCAGCCTGTGGCTGATCGTCTCCCTCAACTCCACCTTAATCCAGCCTGTGGCTGATCATCCACCTCAACGCCACCTTAATCCAGCCTGTGGCTGATCATCCACCTCAACTCCACCTTAATGCAGCCTGTGGCTGATCATCCACCTCAACTCCACCTTAATCCAGACTGTGGCTGATATTCTCCCTCAACTCCACCTTAATCCAACCTGTGGCTGATATTCTCCCTCAACTCCACCTTAATCCAGCCTGTGGTTTATCTTCTCCCTCAACTCCACATTAATCCAGCCTGTGGCTGATCATCCAACTCAACTCCACCTTCATCCAGCCTGTGGCTGATCATCCACCTCAACTCCAGCTTAATTCAGCATGTGGCTGATCATCCACCTCAACTCCACCTTAATCCAGCCTGTGGCTGATCATCCACCTCAACTCCACCTTAATCCTGCCTGTGGCTGATCATCCACCTCAACTCCACCTTAATCCAGCCTGTGGCTGATCATCCACCTCAACTCCACCTAAATCCAGCCTGTGGCTGATCATCCACCTCAACTTAACCTTAATCCAGCCTGTGGCTGATCTTCTCCCTCAACTCCACCTTAATCCAGACTGTGGCTTATCATCCACCTCAACTCCACCTTAATCCAGCTTGTGGCTGATCTTGTCCATCAACTCCACCTTAATCCAGCCTGTGGCTGATCTTTTCCCTCAACTCCACCTTAATCCAGCCTGTGGCAGATCATCCACCTCAACTCCAACTTAATCCAGCCTGTGGCTGATCATCCACCTCAACTCCACCTTAATCCAGCCTGTGGCTGATCATCCACCTCAAGCCACCTTAATCCAGCCTGTGGCTGATCATCCACCTCAACTCCACCTTAATCCAGCCTGTGGCTGATCTTCTCCCTCAACTCCACCTTAATCCAGCCTGTGGCTGATCTTCTCCCTCAACTCCACCTTAATTCAGCCTGTGGCTGATCATCCATCTCAACTCCACCTTAATCCAGCCTGTGGCTGATCATCCGCCTCAACTCCACCTTAATCCAGCCAGTGACTGATCATCCACCTCAACTCCACCTTAATCCAGCCTGTGGCTGAATTTCTCCCTCAACTCCACCTTAATCCAGCCTGTGGCTGATCATCCACCTCAACGCCAACTTAATCCAGCCTGTGGCTGATCATCCACCTCAACTCCACCTTAATCCAGCCTGTGGCTGATCTTCTCCCTCAACTCCACCTTAATCCAGCCTGTGGCTGATCATCCACCTCAACTCCACCTTAATCCAGCCTGTGGCTGATCATCCACCTCAACTCCACCTTAATTAAACCTGTGGCTGATCATCCACCTCAAATCCACCTTAATCCTGCCTGTGGCTGATCTTCTCCATCAACTCCACATTAATCAGGCCTGTGGCTGATCTTCTCCCTCAACTCCACCTTAATCCAGCCTGTGGCTGATCATCCACCTCAACTCCCCCTTAATCCAGACTGTGGCTGATCTTCTCCCTCGACTCCACCTTAATCCAGCCTGTAGCTGATCTTCTCCCTCAACTCCACCTTAATCCAGCCTGTGGCTGATCATCCACCCCAACTCCACCTTAATCCAGCCTGTGGCTGATCATCCACCTCAACTCCACCTTCATCCAGCCTGTGTCTGATCTTCTCCCTCAACTCCACCTTAATCCAGCCTGTGGCTGATCTTCTCCCTCAACTCCACCTTAATCCAGCCTGTGGCTGATCTTCTCCCTCAACTACACCTTAATCCAGCCTGTGGCTGATCATCCACCTCAACTCCACCTTAATCCAGCCTGTGGCTGATCATCCACCTCAACTCCACCTTAATCCAGCCTGTGGCTGATCTTCTCCCTCAACTCCACCTTAATCCAGCCTGTGGCTGATCATCCACCTCAACTCCACCTTAATCCAGTCTGTGGCTGATCATCCACCTCAACTCCACCTTAATTAAACCTGTGGCTGATCATCCACCTCAACTCCACCTTAATCCAGCCTGTGGCTGATCATCTACCTCAACTCCACCTTAATCCAGCCTGTGGCTGATCTTCTCCCTCAACTCCACCTTAATCCAGCCTGTGGCTGATCATCCACCTCAACTCCACCTTCATCCAGCCTGTGGCAGATCATCCACCTCAACTCCACCTTAATCCAGACTGTGGCTGATCTTCTCCCTCAACTCCACCTTAATCCAGCCTGTGGCTGATCTTCTCCCTCAACTCCACCTTAATTCAGCCTGTGGCTGATCTTCTCCCTCAACTCCACCTTAATCCAGCCTGTGGCTGATCATCCACCTCAACTCCACCTTCATCCAGCCTGTGGCTGGTCAGCCACCTCAACTCCACCTTAATCCAGACTGTGGCTGATCTTCTCCCTCAACTCCACCTTAATCCAGCCTGTGGCTGATCATCCACCTCAACTCCACCTTAATCCAGCCTGTGGCTGCTCATCCACCTCAACTCCACCTTAATCCAGCCTGTGGCTGATCAACCACCTCAACTCCACCTTCATCCAGCCTGTGGCTGATCATCCACCTCAACTCCACCTTAATCCAGCCTGTGGCTAATCTTCTCCCTCAACTCCACCTTAATCCAGCCTGTGGCTGATCATCCACCTCAACGCCAGCTTAATCCAGCCTGTGGCTGATCATCCACCTCAACTCCAATTTATTCCAGCCTGTGTCTGATCTTCTCCCTCAACTCCACCTTCATCCAGCCTGTGGCTGATCATCCACCTCAACTCCACCTTAATCCAGCCTGTGGCTGATCATCCACCTCAACTCCACCTTAATCCAGCCTGTGGCTGCTCATCCTCCTCAACTCCACCTTAATCGAGCCTGTGGCTAATCTTCTCCCTCAACTCCACCTTAATCCAGCCTGTGGCTGATCATCCACCTCAACGCCAGCTTAATCCAGCCTGTGGCTGATCATCCACCTCAACTCCAATTTATTCCAGCCTGTGTCTGATCTTCTCCCTCAACTCCACCTTCATCCAGCCTGTGGCTGATCTTCTCCCTCAACTCCACCTTCATCCAGCCTGTGGCTGATCTTCTCCCTCAACTCCACCTTAATCCAGCCTGTGGCTGATCATCCACTTCCACTCCACCTTAATCCAGCCTGTGGCTGATCATCCACCTCAACTCCACCTTAATCCAGCCTGTGGCTGATCATCCACCTCAACTCCACCTTAATCCAGCCTCTGGCTGATCATCCACCTCAACTCCACCTTAATCCAGCCTGTGGCTGATCATCCACCTCAACTCCACCTTAATCCAGCCTGTGGCTGATCATCCACCTCAACTCCACCTTAATCCAGCCTGTGGCTGATCTTCTCCCTCAACTCCACCTTAATCCAGCCTGTGGCTTATCTTCTCACTCAACTCCACCTTAATTCAGCCTGTGGCTGATCATCCACCTCAACTCCACCTTAATCCAGCCTGTGGCTGATCATCCACCTCAACTCCACCTTAATCCAGCCTGTGGCTGATCTTCTCCCTCCACTCCACCTTAATCCAGCCTGTGGCTGATTTTCTCCCTCAACTCCGCCTTAATCCAGCCTGCGGCTGATCTTGTCCATCAACTCCACCTTAATCCAGCCTGTGGCTGATCATCCACCTCAACTCCACCTTAATCCAGTCTGTGGCTGATCATCCACCTCAACTCCACCTTAATCCAGCCTGTGGCTGATCATCCACCTCAACTCCACCTTAATTAAACCTGTGGCTGATCATCCACCTCTACTCCACCTTAATCCAGTCTGTGGCAGATCATCCACCTCAACTCCACCTTAATCCAGTCTGTGGCTGATCATCCACCTCAATTCCACCTTAGTTAAACCTGTGGCTGATCATCCACCTCAACTCCACCTTAATTAAACCTGTGGCTGATCATCCACCTCAACTCCACCTTAATCCAGTCTGTGGCTGATCATGAACCTCAACTCCACCTTAATTAAACCTGTGGCTGATCATCCACCTCTACTCCACCTTAATCCAGCCTGTGGCTGATCTTCAAACCCTCAACTCCACCTTAATTCAGCCTGTGGCTGATCATCCACCTCAACTCCACTTTTATCCAGCCTGTGACTGATCATCCACCACAACTCCACCTTAATCCAGCCTGTGGCTGATCATCCACCTCAACTCCACCTTAATCCAGCCTGTGACTGATCATCCACCTCAACTCCACCTTAATCCAGCCTGTGGCTGATCTTCTCCCTCTACTCCACCTTAATCCAGCCTGTGGCTGATTTTCTCCCTCAACTCCACCTTAATCCAGCCTGTGGCTGATCATCCACCTCAACTCCACCTTAATCCAGCCTGTGGCTGATCTTCTCCCTCAACTCCACCTTAATCCAGCCTGTGGCTGATCATCCACCTCAACTCCACCTTAATTAAACCTGTGGCTGATCATCCACCTCTACTCCACCTTAATCCAGTCTGTGGCAGATCATCCACCTCAACTCCACCTTAATCCAGTCTGTGGCTGATCATCCACCTCAACTCCACCTTAGTTAAACCTGTGGCTGATCATCCACCTCAACTCCACCTTAATTAAACCTGTGGCTGATCATCCACCTCAACTCCACCTTAATCCAGCCTGTGGCTGATCTTCTCCCTCAACTCCACCTTATTCCAGCCTGTGGCTGATCATCCACCTCAACGCCACCTTAATCTAGCCTGTGGCTGATCTTCTCCCTCAACTCCACCTTAATCCAGCCTGTGGCTGATCTTCTCCCTCAACTCTACCTTAATCCAGCCTGTGGCTGATCGTCTCCCTCAACTCCACCTTAATCCAGCCTGTGGCTGATCATCCACCTCAACGCCACCTTAATCCAGCCTGTGGCTGATCATCCACCTCAACTCCACCTTAATGCAGCCTGTGGCTGATCATCCACCTCAACTCCACCTTAATCCAGACTGTGGCTGATATTCTCCCTCAACTCCACCTTAATCCAGCCTGTGGTTTATCTTCTCCCTCAACTCCACATTAATCCAGCCTGTGGCTGATCATCCACCTCAACTCCACCTTCATCCAGCCTGTGGCTGATCATCCACCTCAACTCCAGCTTAATTCAGCATGTGGCTGATCATCCACCTCAACTCCACCTTAATCCAGCCTGTGGCTGATCATCCACCTCAACTCCACCTTAATCCAGCCTGTGGCTGATCATTCACCTCAACTCCACCTTAATCCAGCCTGTGGCTGATCATCCACCTCAACTCCACCTAAATCCAGCCTGTGGCTGATCATCCACCTCAACTCCACCTTACTCCAGCCTGTGTCTGATCATCCACCTCAACTTAACCTTAATCCAGCCTGTGGCTGATCTTCTCCCTCAACTCCACCTTAATCCAGACTGTGGCTTATCATCCACCTCAACTCCACCTTAATCCAGCTTGTGGCTGATCTTGTCCATCAACTCCACCTTAATCCAGCCTGTGGCTGATCTTTTCCCTCAACTCCACCTTAATCCAGCCAGTGGCAGATCATCCACCTCAACTCCACCTTAATCCAGCCTGTGGCTGATCATCCACTTCAACTCCACCTTAATCCAGCCTGTGGCTGATCATCCACCTCAACTCCACCTTAATCCAGCCTGTGGCTGATCATCCACCTCAACTCCACCTTAATCCAGCCTGTGGCTGATCTTCTCCCTCAAGTCCACCTTAATCCAGCCTGTGGCTGATCTTCTCCCTCAACTCCACCTTAATTCAGCCTGTGGCTGATCATCCACCTCAACTCCACCTTAATCCAGCCTGTGACTGATCATCCGCCTCAACTCCACCTTAATCCAGCCAGTGACTGATCATCCACCTCAACTCCACCTTAATCCAGCCTGTGGCTGATTTTCTCCCTCAACTCCACCTTAATCCAGCCTGTGGCTGATCATCCACCTCAAAGCCAACTTAATCCAGCCTGTGGCTGATCATCCACCTCAACTCCACCTTAATCCAGCCTGTGGCTGATCTTCTCCCTCAACTCCACCTTAATCCAGCCTGTGGCTGATCATCCACCTCAACTCCACCTTAATCCAGCCTGTGGCTGATCATCCACCTCAACTCCACCTTAATTAAACCTGTGGCTGATCATCCACCTCAACTCCACCTTAATCCTGCCTGTGGCTGATCTTCTCCATCAACTCCACCTTAATCAGGCCTGTGGCTGATTTTCTCCCTCAACTCCACCTTAATCCAGCCTGTGGCTGATCATCCACCTCAACTCCACCTTAATCCAGCCTGTGGCTGATCTTCTCCCTCAACTCCACCTTAATCCAGCCTGTGGCTGATCATCCACCTCAACTCCACCTTAATTAAACCTGTGGCTGATCATCCACCTCTACTCCACCTTAATCCAGTCTGTGGCAGATCATCCACCTCAACTCCACCTTAATCCAGTCTGTGGCTGATCATCCACCTCAACTCCACCTTAGTTAAACCTGTGGCTGATCATCCACCTCAACTCCACCTTAATTAAACCTGTGGCTGATCATCCACCTCAACTCCACCTTAATCCAGCCTGTGGCTGATCTTCTCCCTCAACTCCACCTTATTCCAGCCTGTGGCTGATCATCCACCTCAACGCCACCTTAATCTAGCCTGTGGCTGATCTTCTCCCTCAACTCCACCTTAATCCAGCCTGTGGCTGATCTTCTCCCTCAACTCTACCTTAATCCAGCCTGTGGCTGATCGTCTCCCTCAACTCCACCTTAATCCAGCCTGTGGCTGATCATCCACCTCAACGCCACCTTAATCCAGCCTGTGGCTGATCATCCACCTCAACTCCACCTTAATGCAGCCTGTGGCTGATCATCCACCTCAACTCCACCTTAATCCAGACTGTGGCTGATATTCTCCCTCAACTCCACCTTAATCCAACCTGTGGCTGATATTCTCCCTCAACTCCACCTTAATCCAGCCTGTGGTTTATCTTCTCCCTCAACTCCACATTAATCCAGCCTGTGGCTGATCATCCACCTCAACTCCACCTTCATCCAGCCTGTGGCTGATCATCCACCTCAACTCCAGCTTAATTCAGCATGTGGCTGATCATCCACCTCAACTCCACCTTAATCCAGCCTGTGGCTTATCATCCACCTCAACTCCACCTTAATCCAGCCTGTGGCTGATCATCCACCTCAACTCCACCTTAATCCAGCCTGTGGCTGATCATCCACCTCAACTCCACCTAAATCCAGCCTGTGGCTGATCATCCACCTCAACTCCACCTTACTCCAGCCTGTGTCTGATCATCCACCTCAACTTAACCTTAATCCAGCCTGTGGCTGATCTTCTCCCTCAACTCCACCTTAATCCAGACTGTGGCTTATCATCCACCTCAACTCCACCTTAATCCAGCTTGTGGCTGATCTTGTCCATCAACTCCACCTTAATCCAGCCTGTGGCTGATCTTTTCCCTCAACTCCACCTTAATCCAGCCAGTGGCAGATCATCCACCTCAACTCCACCTTAATCCAGCCTGTGGCTGATCATCCACTTCAACTCCACCTTAATCCAGCCTGTGGCTGATCATCCACCTCAACTCCACCTTAATCCAGCCTATGGCTGATCATCCACCTCAACTCCACCTTAATCCAGCCTGTGGCTGATCTTCTCCCTCAAGTCCACCTTAATCCAGCCTGTGGCTGTTCTTCTCCCTCAACTCCACCTTAATTCAGCCTGTGGCTGATCATCCACCTCAACTCCACCTTAATCCAGCCTGTGACTGATCATCCGCCTCAACTCCACCTTAATCCAGCCAGTGACTGATCATCCACCTCAACTCCACCTTAATCCAGCCGGTGGCTGATTTTCTCCCTCAACTCCACCTTAATCCAGCCTGTGGCTGATCATCCACCTCAAAGCCAACTTAATCCAGCCTGTGGCTGATCATCCACCTCAACTCCACCTTAATCCAGCCTGTGGCTGATCTTCTCCCTCAACTCCACCTTAATCCAGCCTGTGGCTGATCATCCACCTCAACTCCACCTTAATCCAGCCTGTGGCTGATCATCCACCTCAACTCCACCTTAATTAAACCTGTGGCTGATCATCCACCTCAACTCCACCTTAATCCTGCCTGTGGCTGATCTTCTCCATCAACTCCACCTTAATCAGGCCTGTGGCTGATCTTCTCCCTCAACTCCACCTTAATCCAGCCTGTGGCTGATCATCCACCTCAACTCCCCCTTAATCCAGACTGTGGTTGATCTTCTCCCTCAACTCCACCTTAATCAAGCCTGTAGCTGATCTTCTCCCTCAACTCCACCTTAATCCAGCCTGTGGCTGATCATCCACCTCAACTCCACCTTAATCCAGCCTGTGGCTGATCTTCTCCCTCAACTCCACCTTATTCCAGCCTGTGGCTGATCATCCACCTCAACGCCACCTTAATCTAGCCTGTGGCTGATCTTCTCCCTCAACTCCACCTTAATCCAGCCTGTGGCTGATCTTCTCCCTCAACTCTACCTTAATCCAGCCTGTGGCTGATCGTCTCCCTCAACTCCACCTTAATCCAGCCTGTGGCTGATCATCCACCTCAACGCCACCTTAATCCAGCCTGTGGCTGATCATCCACCTCAACTCCACCTTAATGCAGCCTGTGGCTGATCATCCACCTCAAATCCACCTTAATCCAGACTGTGGCTGATATTCTCCCTCAACTCCACCTTAATCCAACCTGTGGCTGATATTCTCCCTCAACTCCACCTTAATCCAGCCTGTGGTTTATCTTCTCCCTCAACTCCACATTAATCCAGCCTGTGGCTGATCATCCAACTCAACTCCACCTTCATCCAGCCTGTGGCTGATCATCCACCTCAACTCCAGCTTAATTCAGCATGTGGCTGATCATCCACCTCAACTCCACCTTAATCCAGCCTGTGGCTGATCATCCACCTCAACTCCACCTTAATCCTGCCTGTGGCTGATCATCCACCTCAACTCCACCTTAATCCAGCCTGTGGCTGATCATCCACCTCAACTCCACCTAAATCCAGCCTGTGGCTGATCATCCACCTCAACTCCACCTTACTCCAGCCTGTGTCTGATCATCCACCTCAACTTAACCTTAATCCAGCCTGTGGCTGATCTTCTCCCTCAACTCCACCTTAATCCAGACTGTGGCTTATCATCCACCACAACTCCACCTTAATCCAGCTTGTGGCTGATCTTGTCCATCAACTCCACCTTAATCCAGCCTGTGGCTGATCTTTTCCCTCAACTCCACCTTAATCCAGCCTGTGGCAGATCATCCACCTCAACTCCACCTTAATCCAGCCTGTGGCTGATCATCCACCTCAACTCCACCTTAATCCAGCCTGTGGCTGATCATCCACCTCAACTCCACCTTAATCCAGCCTGTGGCTGATCATCCACCTCAACTCCACCATAATCCAGCCTGTGGCTGATCTTCTCCCTCAACTCCACCTTAATCCAGCCTGTGGCTGATCTTCTCCCTCAACTCCACCTTAATTCAGCCTGTGGCTGATCATCCATCTCAACTCCACCTTAATCCAGCCTGTGGCTGATCATCCGCCTCAACTCCACCTTAATCCAGCCAGTGAATGATCATCCACCTCAACTCCACCTTAATCCAGCCTGTGGCTGAATTTCTCCCTCAACTCCACCTTAATCCAGCCTGTGGCTGATCATCCACCTCAACGCCAACTTAATCCAGCCTGTGGCTGATCATCCACCTCAACTCCACCTTAATCCAGCCTGTGGCTGATCTTCTCCCTCAACTCCACCTTAATCCAGCCTGTGGCTGATCATCCACCTCAACTCCACCTTAATCCAGCCTGTGGCTGATCATCCACCTCAACTCCACCTTAATTAAACCTGTGGCTGATCATCCACATCAACTCCACCTTAATCCAGCCTGTGGCTGATCTTCTCCATCAACTCCACCTTAATCAGGCCTGTGGCTGATCTTCTCCCTCAACTCCACCTTAATCCAGCCTGTGGCTGATCATCCACCTCAACTCCCCCTTAATCCAGACTGTGGCTGATCTTCTCCCTCGACTCCACCTTAATCCAGCCTGTAGCTGATCTTCTCCCTCAACTCCACCTTAATCCAGCCTGTGGCTGATCATCCACCCCAACTCCACCTTAATGCAGCCTGTGGCTGATCATCCACCTCAACTCCACCTTCATCCAGCCTGTGTCTGATCTTCTCCCTCAACTCCACCTTAATCCAGCCTGTGGCTGATCTTCTCCCTCAACTCCACCTTAATCCAGCCTGTGGCTGATCTTCTCCCTCAACTACACCTTAATCCAGCCTGTGGCTGATCATCCACCTCAACTCCACCTTAATCCAGCCTGTGGCTGATCATCCACCTCAATTCCACCTTTATCCAGCCTGTGGCTGATCTTCTCCCTCAACTCCACCTTAATCCAGCCTGTGGCTGATCATCCACCTCAACTCCACCTTAATCCAGTCTGTGGCTGATCATCCACCTCAACTCCACCTTAATTAAACCTGTGGCTGATCATCCACCTCAACTCCACCTTAATCCAGCCTGTGGCTGATCATCTACCTCAACTCCACCTTAATCCAGCCTGTGGCTGATCTTCTCCCTCAACTCCACCTTAATCCAGCCTGTGGCTGATCATCCACCTCAACTCCACCTTCATCCAGCCTGTGGCTGATCATCCACCTCAACTCCACCTTAATCCAGACTGTGGCTGATCTTCTCCCTCAACTCCACCTTAATCCAGCCTGTGGCTGATCTTCTCCCTCAACTCCACCTTAATTCAGCCTGTGGCTGATCTTCTCCCTCAACTCCACCTTAATCCAGCCTGTGGCTGATCATCCACCTCAACTCCACCTTCATCCAGCCTGTGGCTGGTCAGCCACCTCAACTCCACCTTAATCCAGCCTGTGGCTGATCTTCTCCCTCAACTCCACCTTAATCCAGCCTGTGGCTGATCATCCACCTCAACTCCACCTTAATCCAGTCAGTGGCTGATCATCCACCTCAACTCCACCTTAATTAAACCTGTGGCTGATCATCCACCTCAACTCCACCTTAATCCAGCCTGTGGCTGATCATCTACCTCAACTCCACCTTAATCCAGCCTGTGGCTGATCTTCTCCCTCAACTCCACCTTAATCCAGCCTGTGGCTGATCATCCACCTCAACTCCACCTTCATCCAGCCTGTGGCTGATCATCCACCTCAACTCCACCTTAATCCAGACTGTGGCTGATCTTCTCCCTCAACTCCACCTTAATCCAGCCTGTGGCTGATCTTCTCCCTCAACTCCACCTTAATTCAGCCTGTGGCTGATCTTCTCCCTCAACTCCACCTTAATCCAGCTAGTGGCTGATCACCCAGTTCAACTCCACCTTCATCCAGCCTGTGGCTGGTCAGCCACCTCAACTCCACCTTAATCCAGACTGTGGCTGATCTTCTCCCTCAACTCCACCTTAATCCAGCCTGTGGCTGATCATCCACCTCAACTCCAACTTAATCCAGCCTGTGGCTGCTCATCCACCTCAACTCCACCTTAATCCAGCCTGTGGCTGATCAACCACCTCAACTCCACCTTCATCAAGCCTGTGGCTGATCATCCACCTCAACTCCACCTTAATCCAGCCTGTGGCTAATCTTCTCCCTCAACTCCACCTTAATCCAGCCTGTGGCTGATCATCCACCTCAACGCCAACTTAATCCAGCCTGTGGCTGATTATCCACCTCAACTCCAATTTATTCCAGCCTGTGTCTGATCTTCTCCCTCAACTCCACCTTCATCCAGCCTGTGGCTGATCATCCACCTCAACTCCACCTTAATCCAGCCTGTGGCTGATCATCCACCTCAACTCCACCTTAATCCAGCCTGTGGCTGCTCATCCTCCTCAACTCCACCTTAATCCAGCCTGTGGCTGATCATCCACCTCAACTCCACCTTAATCCAGCCTGTGGCTGATCATCCACCTCAACTCCACCTTAATCCAGCCTGTGGCTGATCATCCACCTCAACTCCACCTTAATCCAGCCTGTGGCTGATCATCCACCTCAACTCCACCTTAATCCAGCCTGTGGCTGATCATCCACCTCAACTCCACCTTAATCCAGCCTGTGGCTGATCTTCTCCCTCAACTCCACCTTAATCCAGCCTGTGGCTTATCTTCTCCCTCAACTCCACCTTAATTCAGCCTGTGGCTGATCATCCACCTCAACTCCACCTTAATCCAGCCTGTGGCTGATCATCCACCTCAACTCCACCTTAATCCAGCCTGTGGCTGATCTTCTCCCTCCACTCCACCTTAATCCAGCCTGTGGCTGATTTTCTCCCTCAACTCCACCTTAATCCAGCCTGCGGCTGATCTTGTCCATCAACTCCACCTTAATCCAGCCTGTGGCTGATCATCCACCTCAACTCCACCTTAATCCAGTCTGTGGCTGATCATCCACCTCAACTCCACCTTAATCCAGCCTGTGGCTGATCATCCACCTCAACTCCACCTTAATTAAACCTGTGGCTGATCATCCACCTCTACTCCACCTTAATCCAGTCTGTGGCAGATCATCCACCTCAACTCCACCTTAATCCAGTCTGTGGCTGATCATCCACCTCAAATCCACCTTAGTTAAACCTGTGGCTGATCATCCACCTCAACTCCACCTTAATTAAACCTGTGGCTGATCATCCACCTCAACTCCACCTTAATCCAGTCTGTGGCTGATCATGAACCTCAACTCCACCTTAATTAAACCTGTGGCTGATCATCCACCTCAACTCCACCTTAATCCAGCCTGTGGCTGATCTTCTCCCTCAACTCCACCTTATTCCAGCCTGTGGCTGATCATCCACCTCAACGCCACCTTAATCTAGCCTGTGGCTGATCTTCTCCCTCAACTCCACCTTAATCCAGCCTGTGGCTGATCTTCTCCCTCAACTCTACCTTAATCCAGCCTGTGGCTGATCGTCTCCCTCAACTCCACCTTAATCCAGCCTGTGGCTGATCATCCACCTCAACGCCACCTTAATCCAGCCTGTGGCTGATCATCCACCTCAACTCCACCTTAATGCAGCCTGTGGCTGATCATCCACCTCAACTCCACCTTAATCCAGACTGTGGCTGATATTCTCCCTCAACTCCACCTTAATCCAGCCTGTGGCTGATATTCTCCATCAACTCCACCTTCATCCAGCCTGTGGTTTATCTTCTCCCTCAATTCCACATTAATCCAGCCTGTGGCTGATCATCCACCTCAACTCCACCTTCATCCAGCCTGTGGCTGATCATCCACCTCAACTCCAGCTTAATTCAGCCTGTGGCTGATCATCCACCTCAACTCCACCTTAATCCAGCCTGTGGCTGATCATCCACCTCAACTCCACCTTAATCCAGCCTGTGGCTGATCATCCACCTCAACTCCACCTTAATCCAGCCTGTGGCTGATCATCCACCTCAACTCCACCTAAATCCAGCCTGTGGCTGATCATCCACCTCGACTCCACCTTACTCCAGCCAGTGTCTGATCATCCACCTAAACTTAACCTTAATCCAGCCTGTGGCTGATCTTCTCCCTCAACTCCACCTTAATCCAGACTGTGGCTTATCATACACCTCAACTCCACCTTAATCCAACTTGTGGCTGATCTTGTCCATCAACTCCACCTTAATCCAGCCTGTGGCTGATCTTTTCCCTCAACTCCACCTTAATCCAGCCTGTGGCTGATCATCCACCTCAACTCCACCTTAATCCAGCCTGTGGCTGATCATCCACCTCAACTCCACCTTAATCCAGCCTGTGGCTGATCATCCACCTCAACTCCACCTTAATCCAGCCTGTGGCTGATCATCCACCTCAACTCCACCTTAATCCAGCCTGTGGCTGATCTTCTCCCTCAAGTCCACCTTAATCCAGCCTGTGGCTGATCTTCTCCCTCAACTCCTCCTTAATTCAGCCTGTGGCTGATCATCCACCTCAACTCCACCTTAATCCATCCTGTGGCTGATCATCCGCCTCAACTCCACCTTAATCCAGCCAGTGACTGATCATCCACCTCAACTCCACCTTAATCCAGCCTGTGGCTGATTTTCTCCCTCAACTCCACCTTAATCCAGCCTGTGGCTGATCATCCACCTCAACGCCAACTTAATCCAGCCTGTGGCTGATCATCCACCTCAACTCCACCTTAATCCAGCCTGTGGCTGATCTTCTCCCTCAACTCCACCTTAATCCAGCCTGTGGCTGATCATCCACCTCAACTCCACCTTAATCCAGCCTGTGGCTGATCATCCACCTCAACTCCACCTTAATCCAGTCTGTGGCTGATCATCCACCTCAACTCCACCTTAAATAAACCTGTGGCTGATCATCCACCTCAACTCCACCTTAATCCTGCCTGTGGCTGATCTTCTCCATCAACTCCACCTTAATCAGGCCTGTGGCTGATCTTCTCCCTCAACTCCACCTTAATCCAGCCTGTGGCTGATCATCCACCTCAACTCCCCCTTAATCCAGCCTGTGGCTGATCATCCACCTCAACTCCAACTTAATCCAGCCTGTGTCTGATCTTCTCCCTCAACACCACCTTAATCCAGCCTGTGGCTGATCTTCTCCCTCAACTGCACCTTAATCCAGCCTGTGGCTGATCATCCACCTCAACTCCACCTTAATCCAGCCTGTGGCTGATCATCCACCTCAACTCCACCTTAATCCAGCCTGTGGCTGATCTTCTCCCTCAACTCCACCTTAATCCAGCCTGTGGCTGATCATCCACCTCAACTCCACCTTAATCCAGTCTGTGGCTGATAATCCACCTCAACTCCACCTTAATTAAACCTGTGGCTGATCATCCACCTCAACTCCACCTTAATCCAGCCTGTGGCTGATCATCTACCTCAACTCCACCTTAATCCAGCCTGTGGCTGATCTTCTCCCTCAACTCCACCTTAATCCAGCCTGTGGCTGATCATCCACCTCAACTCCACCTTAATCCAGACTGTGGCTGATCTTCTCCCTCAACTCCACCTTAATCCAGCCTGTGGCTGATCTTCTCCCTCAACTCCACCTTAATCCAGCCTGTGGCTGATCTTCTCCCTCAACTCCACCTTAATCCAGCCTGTGGCTGATCATCCACCTCAACTCCACCTTCATCCAGCCTGTGGCTGGTCAGCCACCTCAACTCCACCTTAATCCAGACTGTGGCTGATCTTCTCCCTCAACTCCACCTTAATCCAGCCTGTGGCTGATCATCCACCTCAACTCCACCTTAATCCAGCCTGTGGCTGCTCATCCACCTCAACTCCACCTTAATCCAGCCTGTGGCTGATCATCCACCTCAACTCCACCTTCATCCAGCCTGTGGCTGATCATCCACCTCAACTCCACCTTAATCCAGCCTGTGGCTAATCTTCTCCCTCAACTCCACCTTAATCCAGCCTGTGGCTGATCATCCACCTCAACGCCAGCTTAATCCAGCCTGTGGCTGATCATCCACCTCAACTCCAATTTATTCCAGCCTGTGTCTGATCTTCTCCCTCAACTCCACCTTCATCCAGCCTGTGGCTTATCATCCACCTCAACTCCACCTTAATCCAGCCTGTGGCTGATCATCCACCTCAACTCCACCTTAATCCAGCCTGTGGCTGCTCATCCACCTCAACTCCACCTTAATCCAGCCTGTGGCTGCTCATCCACCTCAACTCCACCTTAATCCAGCCTGTGGCTGATCATCCACCTCAACTCCACCTTAATCCAGCCTGTGGCTAATCTTCTCCCTCAACTCCACCTTAATCCAGCCTGTGGCTGATCATCCACCTCAACGCCAGCTTAATCCAGCCTGTGGCTGATCATCCACCTCAACTCCAATTTATTCCAGCCTGTGTCTGATCTTCTCCCTCAACTCCACCTTCATCCAGCCTGTGGCTCATCTTCTCCCTCAACTGCACCTTAATCCAGCCTGTGGCTGATCATCCACTTCCACTCCACCTTAATCCAGCCTGTGGCTGATCATCCACCTCAACTCCACCTTAATCCAGCCTGTGGCTGATCATCCACCTCAACTCCACCTTAATCCAGCCTGTGGCTGATCATCCACCTCAACTCCACCTTAATCCAGCCTGTGGCTGATCATCCACCTCAACTCCACCTTAATCCAGCCTGTGGCTGATCATCCACCTCAACTCCACCTTAATCCAGCCTGTGGCTGATCTTCTCCCTCAACTCCACCTTAATCCAGCCTGTGGCTTATCTTCTCCCTCAACTCCACCTTAATTCAGCCTGTGGCTGATCATCCACCTCAACTCCACCTTAATCCAGCCTGTGGCTGATCATCCACCTCAACTCCACCTTAATCCAGCCTGTGATTGATCATCCACCTCAACTCCACCTTAATCCAGCCTGTGGTTGATCATCCACCTCAACTCCACCTTAATCCAGCCTGTGGCTGATCTTCTCCCTCAACTCCACCTTAATTCAGCCTGTGGCTGATCATCCACCTCAACTCCACCTTTATCCAGCCTGTGACTGGTCATCTACCACAACTCCACCTTAATCCAGCCTGTGGCTGATCATCCACCTCAACTCCACCTTAATCCAGCCTGTGACTGATCATCCACCTCAACTCCACCTTAATCCAGCCTGTGGGTGATCTTCTCCCTCAACTCCACCTTAATCCAGCCTGTGGCTGATCTTCTCCCTCAACTCCACCTTAATCCAGCCTGTGGCTGATCATCCACCTCAACTCCACCTTAATCCAGCCTGTGGCTGATCTTCTCCCTCAACTCCACCTTAATCCAGCCTGTGGCTGATCTTCTCCCTCAACTCCAACTTAATCCAGCCTGTGGCTGATCATCCACCTCAACTCCACCTTAATCCAGACTGTGGCTGATCTTCTCCCTCAACTCCACCTTAATCCAGCCTGTGGCTGATCTTCTCCCTCAACTCCACCTTAATCCAGCCTGTGGCTGATCTTCTCCCTCAACTCCACCTTAATCCAGCCTGTGGCTGATCATCCACCTCAACTCCACCTTCATCCAGCCTGTGGCTGGTCAGCCACCTCAACTCCACCTTAATCCAGACTGTGGCTGATCTTCTCCCTCAACTCCACCTTAATCCAGCCTGTGGCTGATCATCCACCTCAACTCCACCTTAATCCAGCCTGTGGCTGCTCATCCACCTCAACTCCACCTTAATCCAGCCTGTGGCTGATCATCCACCTCAACTCCACCTTCATCCAGCCTGTGGCTGATCATCCACCTCAACTCCACCTTAATCCAGCCTGTGGCTGATCATCCACCTCAACTCCACCTTAATCCAGCCTGTGGCTGATCTTCTCCCTCAACTCCACCTTAATCCAGCCTGTGGCTAATCTTCTCCCTCAACTCCACCTTAATCCAGCCTGTGGCTGATCATCCACCTC
Source organism: Isurus oxyrinchus (assembly GCA_026770705.1). Classification (NCBI taxonomy): domain Eukaryota; kingdom Metazoa; phylum Chordata; class Chondrichthyes; order Lamniformes; family Lamnidae; genus Isurus; species Isurus oxyrinchus. The sequence continues at coordinate 76,356 of JANJGN010001566.1, forward strand.
AACGCCACCTTCATCCAGCCTGTGGCTGATCATCCACCTCAACTCCACCTTAATCCAGCCTGTGGCTGATCATCCACCTCAACTCCACCTTAATCCAGCCTGTGGCTGCTCATCCACCTCAACTCCACCTTAATCCAGCCTGTGGCTGCTCATCCACCTCAACTCCAACTTAATCCAGCCTGTGGCTGATCATCCACCTCAACTCCACCTTAATCCAGCCTGTGGCTAATCTTCTCCCTCAACTCCACCTTAATCCAGCCTGTGGCTGATCATCCTCCTCAACGCCAGCTTAATCCAGCCTGTGGCTGATCTTCTCCCTCTACTCCACCTTAATCCAGCCTGTGGCTGATTTTCTCCCTCAACTCCACCTTAATCCAGCCTGTGGCTGATCATCCACCTCAACTCCACCTTAATCCAGCCTGTGGCTGATCTTCTCCCTCAACTCCACCTTAATCCAGTCTGTGGCAGATCATCCACCTCAACTCCACCTTAATCCAGTCTGTGGCTGATCATCCACCTCAACTCCACCTTAGTTAAACCTGTGGCTGATCATCCACCTCAACTCCACCTTAATTAAACCTGTGGCTGATCATCCACCTCAACTCCACCTTAATCCAGCCTGTGGCTGATCTTCTCCCTCAACTCCACCTTATTCCAGCCTGTGGCTGATCATCCACCTCAACGCCACCTTAATCTAGCCTGTGGCTGATCTTCTCCCTCAACTCCACCTTAATCCAGCCTGTGGCTGATCTTCTCCCTCAACTCTACCTTAATCCAGCCTGTGGCTGATCGTCTCCCTCAACTCCACCTTAATCCAGCCTGTGGCTGATCATCCACCTCAACGCCACCTTAATCCAGCCTGTGGCTGATCATCCACCTCAACTCCACCTTAATGCAGCCTGTGGCTGATCATCCACCTCAACTCCACCTTAATCCAGACTGTGGCTGATATTCTCCCTCAACTCCACCTTAATCCAACCTGTGGCTGATATTCTCCCTCAACTCCACCTTAATCCAGCCTGTGGTTTATCTTCTCCCTCAACTCCACATTAATCCAGCCTGTGGCTGATCATCCACCTCAACTCCACCTTCATCCAGCCTGTGGCTGATCATCCACCTCAACTCCAGCTTAATTCAGCATGTGGCTGATCATCCACCTCAACTCCACCTTAATCCAGCCTGTGGCTGATCATCCACCTCAACTCCACCTTAATCCAGCCTGTGGCTGATCATTCACCTCAACTCCACCTTAATCCAGCCTGTGGCTGATCATCCACCTCAACTCCACCTAAATCCAGCCTGTGGCTGATCATCCACCTCAACTCCACCTTACTCCAGCCTGTGTCTGATCATCCACCTCAACTTAACCTTAATCCAGCCTGTGGCTGATCTTCTCCCTCAACTCCACCTTAATCCAGACTGTGGCTTATCATCCACCTCAACTCCACCTTAATCCAGCTTGTGGCTGATCTTGTCCATCAACTCCACCTTAATCCAGCCTGTGGCTGATCTTTTCCCTCAACTCCACCTTAATCCAGCCAGTGGCAGATCATCCACCTCAACTCCACCTTAATCCAGCCTGTGGCTGATCATCCACTTCAACTCCACCTTAATCCAGCCTGTGGCTGATCATCCACCTCAACTCCACCTTAATCCAGCCTGTGGCTGATCATCCACCTCAACTCCACCTTAATCCAGCCTGTGGCTGATCTTCTCCCTCAAGTCCACCTTAATCCAGCCTGTGGCTGATCTTCTCCCTCAACTCCACCTTAATTCAGCCTGTGGCTGATCATCCACCTCAACTCCACCTTAATCCAGCCTGTGACTGATCATCCGCCTCAACTCCACCTTAATCCAGCCAGTGACTGATCATCCACCTCAACTCCACCTTAATCCAGCCTGTGGCTGATTTTCTCCCTCAACTCCACCTTAATCCAGCCTGTGGCTGATCATCCACCTCAAAGCCAACTTAATCCAGCCTGTGGCTGATCATCCACCTCAACTCCACCTTAATCCAGCCTGTGGCTGATCTTCTCCCTCAACTCCACCTTAATCCAGCCTGTGGCTGATCATCCACCTCAACTCCACCTTAATCCAGCCTGTGGCTGATCATCCACCTCAACTCCACCTTAATTAAACCTGTGGCTGATCATCCACCTCAACTCCACCTTAATCCTGCCTGTGGCTGATCTTCTCCATCAACTCCACCTTAATCAGGCCTGTGGCTGAATTTCTCCCTCAACTCCACCTTAATCCAGCCTGTGGCTGATCATCCACCTCAACTCCACCTTAATCCAGCCTGTGGCTGATCTTCTCCCTCAACTCCACCTTAATCCAGCCTGTGGCTGATCATCCACCTCAACTCCACCTTAATAAAACCTGTGGCTGATCATCCACCTCTACTCCACCTTAATCCAGTCTGTGGCAGATCATCCACCTCAACTCCACCTTAATCCAGTCTGTGGCTGATCATCCACCTCAACTCCACCTTAGTTAAACCTGTGGCTGATCATCCACCTCAACTCCACCTTAATTAAACCTGTGGCTGATCATCCACCTCAACTCCACCTTAATCCAGCCTGTGGCTGATCTTCTCCCTCAACTCCACCTTATTCCAGCCTGTGGCTGATCATCCACCTCAACGCCACCTTAATCTAGCCTGTGGCTGATCTTCTCCCTCAACTCCACCTTAATCCAGCCTGTGGCTGATCTTCTCCCTCAACTCTACCTTAATCCAGCCTGTGGCTGATCGTCTCCCTCAACTCCACCTTAATCCAGCCTGTGGCTGATCATCCACCTCAACGCCACCTTAATCCAGCCTGTGGCTGATCATCCACCTCAACTCCACCTTAATGCAGCCTGTGGCTGATCATCCACCTCAACTCCACCTTAATCCAGACTGTGGCTGATATTCTCCCTCAACTCCACCTTAATCCAACCTGTGGCTGATATTCTCCCTCAACTCCACCTTAATCCAGCCTGTGGTTTATCTTCTCCCTCAACTCCACATTAATCCAGCCTGTGGCTGATCATCCACCTCAACTCCACCTTCATCCAGCCTGTGGCTGATCATCCACCTCAACTCCAGCTTAATTCAGCATGTGGCTGATCATCCACCTCAACTCCACCTTAATCCAGCCTGTGGCTGATCATCCACCTCAACTCCACCTTAATCCAGCCTGTGGCTGATCATCCACCTCAACTCCACCTTAATCCAGCCTGTGGCTGATCATCCACCTCAACTCCACCTAAATCCAGCCTGTGGCTGATCATCCACCTCAACTCCACCTTACTCCAGCCTGTGTCTGATCATCCACCTCAACTTAACCTTAATCCAGCCTGTGGCTGATCTTCTCCCTCAACTCCACCTTAATCCAGACTGTGGCTTATCATCCACCTCAACTCCACCTTAATCCAGCTTGTGGCTGATCTTGTCCATCAACCTCCACCTTAATCCAGCCTGTGGCTGATCTTTTCCCTCAACTCCACCTTAATCCAGCCAGTGGCAGATCATCCACCTCAACTCCACCTTAATCCAGCCTGTGGCTGATCATCCACTTCAACTCCACCTTAATCCAGCCTGTGGCTGATCATCCACCTCAACTCCACCTTAATCCAGCCTGTGGCTGATCATCCACCTCAACTCCACCTTAATCCAGCCTGTGGCTGATCTTCTCCCTCAAGTCCACCTTAATCCAGCCTGTGGCTGTTCTTCTCCCTCAACTCCACCTTAATTCAGCCTGTGGCTGATCATCCACCTCAACTCCACCTTAATCCAGCCTGTGACTGATCATCCGCCTCAACTCCACCTTAATCCAGCCAGTGACTGATCATCCACCTCAACTCCACCTTAATCCAGCCTGTGGCTGATTTTCTCCCTCAACTCCACCTTAATCCAGCCTGTGGCTGATCATCCACCTCAAAGCCAACTTAATCCAGCCTGTGGCTGATCATCCACCTCAACTCCACCTTAATCCAGCCTGTGGCTGATCTTCTCCCTCAACTCCACCTTAATCCAGCCTGTGGCTGATCATCCACCTCAACTCCACCTTAATCCAGCCTGTGGCTGATCATCCACCTCAACTCCACCTTAATTAAACCTGTGGCTGATCATCCACCTCAACTCCACCTTAATCCTGCCTGTGGCTGATCTTCTCCATCAACTCCACCTTAATCAGGCCTGTGGCTGATCTTCTCCCTCAACTCCACCTTAATCCAGCCTGTGGCTGATCATCCACCTCAACTCCCCCTTAATCCAGACTGTGGTTGATCTTCTCCCTCAACTCCACCTTAATCAAGCCTGTAGCTGATCTTCTCCCTCAACTCCACCTTAATCCAGCCTGTGGCTGATCATCCACCTCAACTCCACCTTAATCCAGCCTGTGGCTGATCTTCTCCCTCAACTCCACCTTATTCCAGCCTGTGGCTGATCATCCACCTCAACGCCACCTTAATCTAGCCTGTGGCTGATCTTCTCCCTCAACTCCACCTTAATCCAGCCTGTGGCTGATCTTCTCCCTCAACTCTACCTTAATCCAGCCTGTGGCTGATCGTCTCCCTCAACGCCACCTTAATCCAGCCTGTGGCTGATCATCCACCTCAACTCCACCTTAATGCAGCCTGTGGCTGATCATCCACCTCAAATCCACCTTAATCCAGACTGTGGCTGATATTCTCCCTCAACTCCACCTTAATCCAACCTGTGGCTGATATTCTCCCTCAACTCCACCTTAATCCAGCCTGTGGTTTATCTTCTCCCTCAACTCCACATTAATCCAGCCTGTGGCTGATCATCCAACTCAACTCCACCTTCATCCAGCCTGTGGCTGATCATCCACCTCAACTCCAGCTTAATTCAGCATGTGGCTGATCATCCACCTCAACTCCACCTTAATCCAGCCTGTGGCTGATCATCCACCTCAACTCCACCTTAATCCTGCCTGTGGCTGATCATCCACCTCAACTCCACCTTAATCCAGCCTGTGGCTGATCATCCACCTCAACTCCACCTAAATCCAGCCTGTGGCTGATCATCCACCTCAACTCCACCTTACTCCAGCCTGTGTCTGATCATCCACCTCAACTTAACCTTAATCCAGCCTGTGGCTGATCTTCTCCCTCAACTCCACCTTAATCCAGACTGTGGCTTATCATCCACCTCAACTCCACCTTAATCCAGCTTGTGGCTGATCTTGTCCATCAACTCCACCTTAATCCAGCCTGTGGCTGATCTTTTCCCTCAACTCCACCTTAATCCAGCCTGTGGCAGATCATCCACCTCAACTCCACCTTAATCCAGCCTGTGGCTGATCATCCACCTCAACTCCACCTTAATCCAGCCTGTGGCTGATCATCCACCTCAACTCCACCTTAATCCAGCCTGTGGCTGATCATCCACCTCAACTCCACCTTAATCCAGCCTGTGGCTGATCTTCTCCCTCAACTCCACCTTAATCCAGCCTGTGGCTGATCTTCTCCCTCAACTCCACCTTAATTCAGCCTGTGGCTGATCATCCATCTCAACTCCACCTTAATCCAGCCTGTGGCTGATCATCCGCCTCAACTCCACCTTAATCCAGCCAGTGAATGATCATCCACCTCAACTCCACCTTAATCCAGCCTGTGGCTGAATTTCTCCCTCAACTCCACCTTAATCCAGCCTGTGGCTGATCATCCACCTCAACGCCAACTTAATCCAGCCTGTGGCTGATCATCCACCTCAACTCCACCTTAATCCAGCCTGTGGCTGATCTTCTCCCTCAACTCCACCTTAATCCAGCCTGTGGCTGATCATCCACCTCAACTCCACCTTAATCCAGCCTGTGGCTGATCATCCACCTCAACTCCACCTTAATTAAACCTGTGGCTGATCATCCACCTCAACTCCACCTTAATCCAGCCTGTGGCTGATCTTCTCCATCAACTCCACCTTAATCAGGCCTGTGGCTGATCTTCTCCCTCAACTCCACCTTAATCCAGCCTGTGGCTGATCATCCACCTCAACTCCCCCTTAATCCAGACTGTGGCTGATCTTCTCCCTCGACTCCACCTTAATCCAGCCTGTAGCTGATCTTCTCCCTCAACTCCACCTTAATCCAGCCTGTGGCTGATCATCCACCCCAACTCCACCTTAATGCAGCCTGTGGCTGATCATCCACCTCAACTCCACCTTCATCCAGCCTGTGTCTGATCTTCTCCCTCAACTCCACCTTAATCCAGCCTGTGGCTGATCTTCTCCCTCAACTCCACCTTAATCCAGCCTGTGGCTGATCTTCTCCCTCAACTACACCTTAATCCAGCCTGTGGCTGATCATCCACCTCAACTCCACCTTAATCCAGCCTGTGGCTGATCATCCACCTCAATTCCACCTTTATCCAGCCTGTGGCTGATCTTCTCCCTCAACTCCACCTTAATCCAGCCTGTGGCTGATCATCCACCTCAACTCCACCTTAATCCAGTCTGTGGCTGATCATCCACCTCAACTCCACCTTAATTAAACCTGTGGCTGATCATCCACCTCAACTCCACCTTAATCCAGCCTGTGGCTGATCATCTACCTCAACTCCACCTTAATCCAGCCTGTGGCTGATCTTCTCCCTCAACTCCACCTTAATCCAGCCTGTGGCTGATCATCCACCTCAACTCCACCTTCATCCAGCCTGTGGCTGATCATCCACCTCAACTCCACCTTAATCCAGACTGTGGCTGATCTTCTCCCTCAACTCCACCTTAATCCAGCCTGTGGCTGATCTTCTCCCTCAACTCCACCTTAATTCAGCCTGTGGCTGATCTTCTCCCTCAACTCCACCTTAATCCAGCCTGTGGCTGATCATCCACCTCAACTCCACCTTCATCCAGCCTGTGGCTGGTCAGCCACCTCAACTCCACCTTAATCCAGCCTGTGGCTGATCTTCTCCCTCAACTCCACCTTAATCCAGCCTGTGGCTGATCATCCACCTCAACTCCACCTTAATCCAGTCAGTGGCTGATCATCCACCTCAACTCCACCTTAATTAAACCTGTGGCTGATCATCCACCTCAACTCCACCTTAATCCAGCCTGTGGCTGATCATCTACCTCAACTCCACCTTAATCCAGCCTGTGGCTGATCTTCTCCCTCAACTCCACCTTAATCCAGCCTGTGGCTGATCATCCACCTCAACTCCACCTTCATCCAGCCTGTGGCTGATCATCCACCTCAACTCCACCTTAATCCAGACTGTGGCTGATCTTCTCCCTCAACTCCACCTTAATCCAGCCTGTGGCTGATCTTCTCCCTCAACTCCACCTTAATTCAGCCTGTGGCTGATCTTCTCCCTCAACTCCACCTTAATCCAGCCTGTGGCTGATCATCCAGTTCAACTCCACCTTCATCCAGCCTGTGGCTGGTCAGCCACCTCAACTCCACCTTAATCCAGACTGTGGCTGATCTTCTCCCTCAACTCCACCTTAATCCAGCCTGTGGCTGATCATCCACCTCAACTCCAACTTAATCCAGCCTGTGGCTGCTCATCCACCTCAACTCCACCTTAATCCAGCCTGTGGCTGATCAACCACCTCAACTCCACCTTCATCAAGCCTGTGGCTGATCATCCACCTCAACTCCACCTTAATCCAGCCTGTGGCTAATCTTCTCCCTCAACTCCACCTTAATCCAGCCTGTGGCTGATCATCCACCTCAACGCCAACTTAATCCAGCCTGTGGCTGATTATCCACCTCAACTCCAATTTAATCCAGCCTGTGTCTGATCTTCTCCCTCAACTCCACCTTCATCCAGCCTGTGGCTGATCATCCACCTCAACTCCACCTTAATCCAGCCTGTGGCTGATCATCCACCTCAACTCCACCTTAATCCAGCCTGTGGCTGCTCATCCTCCTCAACTCCACCTTAATCGAGCCTGTGGCTAATCTTCTCCCTCAACTCCACCTTAATCCAGCCTGTGGCTGATCATCCACCTCAACGCCAGCTTAATCCAGCCTGTGGCTGATCATCCACCTCAACTCCAATTTATTCCAGCCTGTGTCTGATCTTCTCCCTCAACTCCACCTTCATCCAGCCTGTGGCTGATCTTCTCCCTCAACTCCACCTTCATCCAGCCTGTGGCTGATCTTCTCCCTCAACTCCACCTTAATCCAGCCTGTGGCTGATCATCCACTTCCACTCCACCTTAATCCAGCCTGTGGCTGATCATCCACCTCAACTCCACCTTAATCCAGCCTGTGGCTGATCATCCACCTCAACTCCACCTTAATCCAGCCTGTGGCTGATCATCCACCTCAACTCCACCTTAATCCAGCCTGTGGCTGATCATCCACCTCAACTCCACCTTAATCCAGCCTGTGGCTGATCATCCACCTCAACTCCACCTTAATCCAGCCTGTGGCTGATCTTCTCCCTCAACTCCACCTTAATCCAGCCTGTGGCTTATCTTCTCCCTCAACTCCACCTTAATTCAGCCTGTGGCTGATCATCCACCTCAACTCCACCTTAATCCAGCCTGTGGCTGATCATCCACCTCAACTCCACCTTAATCCAGCCTGTGGCTGATCTTCTCCCTCCACTCCACCTTAATCCAGCCTGTGGCTGATTTTCTCCCTCAACTCCACCTTAATCCAGCCTGCGGCTGATCTTGTCCATCAACTCCACCTTAATCCAGCCTGTGGCTGATCATCCACCTCAACTCCACCTTAATCCAGTCTGTGGCTGATCATCCACCTCAACTCCACCTTAATCCAGCCTGTGGCTGATCATCCACCTCAACTCCACCTTAATTAAACCTGTGGCTGATCATCCACCTCTACTCCACCTTAATCCAGTCTGTGGCAGATCATCCACCTCAACTCCACCTTAATCCAGTCTGTGGCTGATCATCCACCTCAACTCCACCTTAGTTAAACCTGTGGCTGATCATCCACCTCAACTCCACCTTAATTAAACCTGTGGCTGATCATCCACCTCAACTCCACCTTAATCCAGTCTGTGGCTGATCATGAACCTCAACTCCACCTTAATTAAACCTGTGGCTGATCATCCACCTCAACTCCACCTTAATCCAGCCTGTGGCTGATCTTCTCCCTCAACTCCACCTTATTCCAGCCTGTGGCTGATCATCCACCTCAACGCCACCTTAATCTAGCCTGTGGCTGATCTTCTCCCTCAACTCCACCTTAATCCAGCCTGTGGCTGATCTTCTCCCTCAACTCTACCTTAATCCAGCCTGTGGCTGATCGTCTCCCTCAACTCCACCTTAATCCAGCCTGTGGCTGATCATCCACCTCAACGCCACCTTAATCCAGCCTGTGGCTGATCATCCACCTCAACTCCACCTTAATGCAGCCTGTGGCTGATCATCCACCTCAACTCCACCTTAATCCAGACTGTGGCTGATATTCTCCCTCAACTCCACCTTAATCCAGCCTGTGGCTGATATTCTCCATCAACTCCACCTTCATCCAGCCTGTGGTTTATCTTCTCCCTCAATTCCACATTAATCCAGCCTGTGGCTGATCATCCACCTCAACTCCACCTTCATCCAGCCTGTGGCTGATCATCCACCTCAACTCCAGCTTAATTCAGCCTGTGGCTGATCATCCACCTCAACTCCACCTTAATCCAGCCTGTGGCTGATCATCCACCTCAACTCCACCTTAATCCAGCCTGTGGCTGATCATCCACCTCAACTCCACCTTAATCCAGCCTGTGGCTGATCATCCACCTCAACTCCACCTAAATCCAGCCTGTGGCTGATCATCCACCTCGACTCCACCTTACTCCAGCCAGTGTCTGATCATCCACCTAAACTTAACCTTAATCCAGCCTGTGGCTGATCTTCTCCCTCAACTCCACCTTAATCCAGACTGTGGCTTATCATACACCTCAACTCCACCTTAATCCAACTTGTGGCTGATCTTGTCCATCAACTCCACCTTAATCCAGCCTGTGGCTGATCTTTTCCCTCAACTCCACCTTAATCCAGCCTGTGGCTGATCATCCACCTCAACTCCACCTTAATCCAGCCTGTGGCTGATCATCCACCTCAACTCCACCTTAATCCAGCCTGTGGCTGATCATCCACCTCAACTCCACCTTAATCCAGCCTGTGGCTGATCATCCACCTCAACTCCACCTTAATCCAGCCTGTGGCTGATCTTCTCCCTCAAGTCCACCTTAATCCAGCCTGTGGCTGATCTTCTCCCTCAACTCCTCCTTAATTCAGCCTGTGGCTGATCATCCACCTCAACTCCACCTTAATCCATCCTGTGGCTGATCATCCGCCTCAACTCCACCTTAATCCAGCCAGTGACTGATCATCCACCTCAACTCCACCTTAATCCAGCCAGTGACTGATCATCCACCTCAACTCCACCTTAATCCAGCCTGTGGCTGATTTTCTCCCTCAACTCCACCTTAATCCAGCCTGTGGCTGATCATCCACCTCAACGCCAACTTAATCCAGCCTGTGGCTGATCATCCACCTCAACTCCACCTTAATCCAGCCTGTGGCTGATCTTCTCCCTCAACTCCACCTTAATCCAGCCTGTGGCTGATCATCCACCTCAACTCCACCTTAATCCAGCCTGTGGCTGATCATCCACCTCAACTCCACCTTAATCCAGTCTGTGGCTGATCATCCACCTCAACTCCACCTTAAATAAACCTGTGGCTGATCATCCACCTCAACTCCACCTTAATCCTGCCTGTGGCTGATCTTCTCCATCAACTCCACCTTAATCAGGCCTGTGGCTGATCTTCTCCCTCAACTCCACCTTAATCCAGCCTGTGGCTGATCATCCACCTCAACTCCCCCTTAATCCAGCCTGTGGCTGATCATCCACCTCAACTCCAACTTAATCCAGCCTGTGTCTGATCTTCTCCCTCAACACCACCTTAATCCAGCCTGTGGCTGATCTTCTCCCTCAACTGCACCTTAATCCAGCCTGTGGCTGATCATCCACCTCAACTCCACCTTAATCCAGCCTGTGGCTGATCATCCACCTCAACTCCACCTTAATCCAGCCTGTGGCTGATCTTCTCCCTCAACTCCACCTTAATCCAGCCTGTGGCTGATCATCCACCTCAACTCCACCTTAATCCAGTCTGTGGCTGATAATCCACCTCAACTCCACCTTAATTAAACCTGTGGCTGATCATCCACCTCAACTCCACCTTAATCCAGCCTGTGGCTGATCATCTGCCTCAACTCCACCTTAATCCAGCCTGTGGCTGATCTTCTCCCTCAACTCCACCTTAATCCAGCCTGTGGCTGATCATCCACCTCAACTCCACCTTAATCCAGACTGTGGCTGATCTTCTCCCTCAACTCCACCTTAATCCAGCCTGTGGCTGATCTTCTCCCTCAACTCCACCTTAATCCAGCCTGTGGCTGATCTTCTCCCTCAACTCCACCTTAATCCAGCCTGTGGCTGATCATCCACCTCAACTCCACCTTCATCCAGCCTGTGGCTGGTCAGCCACCTCAACTCCACCTTAATCCAGACTGTGGCTGATCTTCTCCCTCAACTCCACCTTAATCCAGCCTGTGGCTGATCATCCACCTCAACTCCACCTTAATCCAGCCTGTGGCTGCTCATCCACCTCAACTCCACCTTAATCCAGCCTGTGGCTGATCATCCACCTCAACTCCACCTTCATCCAGCCTGTGGCTGATCATCCACCTCAACTCCACCTTAATCCAGCCTGTGGCTAATCTTCTCCCTCAACTCCACCTTAATCCAGCCTGTGGCTGATCATCCACCTCAACGCCAGCTTAATCCAGCCTGTGGCTGATCATCCACCTCAACTCCAATTTATTCCAGCCTGTGTCTGATCTTCTCCCTCAACTCCACCTTCATCCAGCCTGTGGCTGATCATCCACCTCAACTCCACCTTAATCCAGCCTGTGGCTGATCATCCACCTCAACTCCACCTTAATCCAGCCTGTGGCTGCTCATCCACCTCAACTCCACCTTAATCCAGCCTGTGGCTGCTCATCCACCTCAACTCCACCTTAATCCAGCCTGTGGCTGATCATCCACCTCAACTCCACCTTAATCCAGCCTGTGGCTAATCTTCTCCCTCAACTCCACCTTAATCCAGCCTGTGGCTGATCATCCACCTCAACGCCAGCTTAATCCAGCCTGTGGCTGATCATCCACCTCAACTCCAATTTATTCCAGCCTGTGTCTGATCTTCTCCCTCAACTCCACCTTCATCCAGCCTGTGGCTCATCTTCTCCCTCAACTCCACCTTAATCCAGCCTGTGGCTGATCATCCACTTCCACTCCACCTTAATCCAGCCTGTGGCTGATCATCCACCTCAACTCCACCTTAATCCAGCCTGTGGCTGATCATCCACCTCAACTCCACCTTAATCCAGCCTGTGGCTGATCATCCACCTCAACTCCACCTTAATCCAGCCTGTGGCTGATCATCCACCTCAACTCCACCTTAATCCAGCCTGTGGCTGATCATCCACCTCAACTCCACCTTAATCCAGCCTGTGGCTGATCTTCTCCCTCAACTCCACCTTAATCCAGCCTGTGGCTTATCTTCTCCCTCAACTCCACCTTAATTCAGCCTGTGGCTGATCATCCACCTCAACTCCACCTTAATCCAGCCTGTGGCTGATCATCCACCTCAACTCCACCTTAATCCAGCCTGTGATTGATCATCCACCTCAACTCCACCTTAATCCAGCCTGTGGTTGATCATCCACCTCAACTCCACCTTAATCCAGCCTGTGGCTGATCTTCTCCCTCAACTCCACCTTAATTCAGCCTGTGGCTGATCATCCACCTCAACTCCACCTTTATCCAGCCTGTGACTGGTCATCTACCACAACTCCACCTTAATCCAGCCTGTGGCTGATCATCCACCTCAACTCCACCTTAATCCAGCCTGTGACTGATCATCCACCTCAACTCCACCTTAATCCAGCCTGTGGGTGATCTTCTCCCTCAACTCCACCTTAATCCAGCCTGTGGCTGATCTTCTCCCTCAACTCCACCTTAATCCAGCCTGTGGCTGATCATCCACCTCAACTCCACCTTAATCCAGCCTGTGGCTGATCTTCTCCCTCAACTCCACCTTAATCCAGCCTGTGGCTGATCTTCTCCCTCAACTCCACCTTAATCCAGCCTGTGGCTGATCATCCACCTCAACTCCACCTTAATCCAGACTGTGGCTGATCTTCTCCCTCAACTCCACCTTAATCCAGCCTGTGGCTGATCTTCTCCCTCAACTCCACCTTAATCCAGCCTGTGGCTGATCTTCTCCCTCAACTCCACCTTAATCCAGCCTGTGGCTGATCATCCACCTCAACTCCACCTTCATCCAGCCTGTGGCTGGTCAGCCACCTCAACTCCACCTTAATCCAGACTGTGGCTGATCTTCTCCCTCAACTCCACCTTAATCCAGCCTGTGGCTGATCATCCACCTCAACTCCACCTTAATCCAGCCTGTGGCTGCTCATCCACCTCAACTCCACCTTAATCCAGCCTGTGGCTGATCATCCACCTCAACTCCACCTTCATCCAGCCTGTGGCTGATCATCCACCTCAACTCCACCTTAATCCAGCCTGTGGCTGATCATCCACCTCAACTCCACCTTAATCCAGCCTGTGGCTGATCTTCTCCCTCAACTCCACCTTAATCCAGCCTGTGGCTAATCTTCTCCCTCAACTCCACCTTAATCCAGCCTGTGGCTGATCATCCACCTCAACGCCACCTTCATCCAGCCTGTGGCTGATCATCCACCTCAACTCCACCTTAATCCAGCCTGTGGCTGATCATCCACCTCAACTCCACCTTAATCCAGCCTGTGGCTGCTCATCCACCTCAACTCCACCTTAATCCAGCCTGTGGCTGCTCATCCACCTCAACTCCAACTTAATCCAGCCTGTGGCTGATCATCCACCTCAACTCCACCTTAATCCAGCCTGTGGCTAATCTTCTCCCTCAACTCCACCTTAATCCAGCCTGTGGCTGATCATCCACCTCAACGCCAGCTTAATCCAGCCTGTGGCTGATCATCCACCTCAACTCCAATTTATTCCAGCCTGTGTCTGATCTTCTCCCTCAACTCCACCTTCATCCAGCCTGTGGCTCATCTTCTCCCTCAACTCCACCTTAATCCAGCCTGTGGCTGATCATCCACTTCCACTCCACCTTAATCCAGCCTGTGGCTGATCATCCACCTCAACTCCACCTTAATCCAGCCTGTGGCTGATCATCCACCTCAACTCCACCTTAATCCAGCCTTTGGCTGATCATCCACCTCAACTCCACCTTAATCCAGCCTGTGGCTGATCATCCACCTCAACTCCACCTTAATCCAGCCTGTGGCTGATCATCCACCTCAACTCCAATTTATTCCAGCCTGTGTCTGATCTTCTCCCTCAACTCCACCTTCATCCAGGCTGTGGCTGATCATCCACCTCAACTCCACCTTAATCCAGCCTGTGGCTGATCATCCACCTCAACTCCACCTTAATCCAGCCTGTGGCTGCTCATCCACCTCAACTCCACCTTAATCCAGCCTGTGGCTGCTCATCCACCTCAACTCCACCTTAATCCAGCCTGTGGCTGATCATCCACCTCAACTCCACCTTAATCCAGCCTGTGGCTAATCTTCTCCCTCAACTCCACCTTAATCCAGCCTGTGGCTGATCATCCACCTCAACGCCAGCTTAATCCAGCCTGTGGCTGATCATCCACCTCAACTCCAATTTATTCCAGCCTGTGTCTGATCTTCTCCCTCAACTCCACCTTCATCCAGCCTGTGGCTCATCTTCTCCCTCAACTCCACCTTAATCCAGCCTGTGGCTGATCATCCACTTCCACTCCACCTTAATCCAGCCTGTGGCTGATCATCCACCTCAACTCCACCTTAATCCAGCCTGTGGCTGATCATCCACCTCAACTCCACCTTAATCCAGCCTGTGGCTGATCATCCACCTCAACTCCACCTTAATCCAGCCTGTGGCTGATCTTCTCCCTCAACTCCACCTTAATCCAGCCTGTGGCTTATCTTCTCCCTCAACTCCACCTTAATTCAGCCTGTGGCTGATCATCCACCTCAACTCCACCTTAATCCAGCCTGTGGCTGATCATCCACCTCAACTCCACCTTAATCCAGCCTGTGATTGATCATCCACCTCAACTCCACCTTAATCCAGCCTGTGGTTGATCATCCACCTCAACTCCACCTTAATCCAGCCTGTGGCTGACCTTCTCCCTCAACTCCACCTTAATTCAGCCTGTGGCTGATCATCCACCTCAACTCCACCTTTATCCAGCCTGTGACTGGTCATCTACCACAACTCCACCTTAATCCAGCCTGTGGCTGATCATCCACCTCAACTCCACCTTAATCCAGCCTGTGACTGATCATCCACCTCAACTCCACCTTAATCCAGCCTGTGGCTGATCTTCTCCCTCAACTCCACCTTAATCCAGCCTGTGGCTGATTTTCTCCCTCAACTCCACCTTAATCCAGCCTGTGGCTGATCATCCACCTCAACTCCACCTTAATCCAGCCTGTGGCTGATCTTCTCCCTCAACTCCACCTTAATCCAGCCTGTGGCTGATCTTCTCCCTCAACTCCACCTTAATCCAGCCTGTGGCTGATCATCCACCTCAACTCCACCTTAATCCAGACTGTGGCTGATCTTCTCCCTCAACTCCACCTTAATCCAGCCTGTGGCTGATCTTCTCCCTCAACTCCACCTTAATCCAGCCTGTGGCTGATCTTCTCCCTCAACTCCACCTTAATCCAGCCTGTGGCTGATCATCCACCTCAACTCCACCTTCATCCAGCCTGTGGCTGGTCAGCCACCTCAACTCCACCTTAATCCAGACTGTGGCTGATCTTCTCCCTCAACTCCACCTTAATCCAGCCTGTGGCTGATCATCCACCTCAACTCCACCTTAATCCAGCCTGTGGCTGCTCATCCACCTCAACTCCACCTTCATCCAGCCTGTGGCTGATAATCCACCTCAACTCCACCTTAATCCAGCCTGTGGCTAATCTTCTCCCTCAACTCCACCTTAATCCAGCCTGTGGCTGATCATCCACCTCAACGCCAGCCTAATCCAGCCTGTGGCTGATCATCCACCTCAACTCCAATTTATTCCAGCCTGTGTCTGATCTTCTCCCTCAACTCCACCTTCATCCAGCCTGTGGCTGATCATCCACCTCAACTCCACCTTAATCCAGCCTGTGGCTGATCATCCACCTCAACTCCACCTTAATCCAGCCTGTGGCTGCTCATCCACCTCAACTCCACCTTAATCCAGCCTGTGGCTGATCATCCACCTCAACTCCACCTTAATCCAGCCTGTGGCTGATCATCCACCTCAACTCCACCTTAATCCAGCCTGTGGCTAATCTTCTCCCTCAACTCCACCTTAATCCAGCCTGTGGCTGATCATCCACCTCAACGCCAGCTTAATCCAGCCTGTGGCTGATCATCCACCTCAACTCCAATTTATTCCAGCCTGTGTCTGATCTTCTCCCTCAACTCCACCTTCATCCAGCCTGTGGCTCATCTTCTCCCTCAACTCCACCTTAATCCAGCCTGTGGCTGATCATCCACTTCCACTCCACCTTAATCCAGCCTGTGGCTGATCATCCACCTCAACTCCACCTTAATCCAGCCTGTGGCTGATCATCCACCTCAACTCCACCTTAATCCAGCCTGTGGCTGATCATCCACCTCAACTCCACCTTAATCCAGCCTGTGGCTGATCATCCACCTCAACTCCACCTTAATCCAGCCTGTGGCTGATCATCCACCTCAACTCCACCTTAATCCAGCCTGTGGCTGATCTTCTCCCTCAACTCCACCTTAATCCAGCCTGTGGCTTATCTTCTCCCTCAACTCCACCTTAATTCAGCCTGTGGCTGATCATCCACCTCAACTCCACCTTAATCCAGCCTGTGGCTGATCATCCACCTCAACTCCACCTTAATCCAGCCTGTGATTGATCATCCACCTCAACTCCACCTTAATCCAGCCTGTGGTTGATCATCCACCTCAACTCCACCTTAATCCAGCCTGTGGCTGATCTTCTCCCTCAACTCCACCTTAATTCAGCCTGTGGCTGATCATCCACCTCAACTCCACCTTTATCCAGCCTGTGACTGGTCATCTACCACAACTCCACCTTAATCCAGCCTGTGGCTGATCATCCACCTCAACTCCACCTTAATCCAGCCTTTGACTGATCATCCACCTCAACTCCACCTTAATCCAGCCTGTGGCTGATCTTCTCCCTCAACTCCACCTTAATCCAGCCTGTGGCTGATTTTCTCCCTCAACTCCACCTTAATCCAGCCTGTGGCTGATCATCCACCTCAACTCCACCTTAATCCAGCCTGTGGCTGATCTTCTCCCTCAACTCCACCTTAATCCAGCCTGTGGCTGATCATCTACCTCAACTCCACCTTAATCCAGCCTGTGGCTGATCATCCACCTCAACTCCACCTTAATCCAGTCTGTGGCTGATCTTCTCCCTCAATTCCACCTTAATCCAGCCTGTGGCTGATCATCCACCTCAACTCCACCTTAATCCAGCCTGTGGCTGATCTTCTCCCTCAACTCCACCTTAATCCAGCCTGTGGCTTATCTTCTCCCTCAACTCCACCTTAATCCAGCCTGTGGCTGATCATCCACCTCAACTCCACCTTAATCCAGCCTGTGGCTGATCATCCACCTCAACTCCACCTTAATCCAGCCTGTGGCTGATCTTCCACCTCAACTCCACCTTAATCCAGCCTGTGGCTGATCATCCACCTCAACTCCACCTTAATCCAGCCTGTGGCTGATCTTCTCCCTCAACTCCACCTTAATCCAGGCTGTGGCTGATCTTCTCCCTCAACTCCACCTTAATCCGGCCTGTGGCTGATCATCCACCTCAACTCCAGCTTAATCCAGCCTGTGGCTGATCATCCACCTCAACTCCACCTTAATCCAGCCTGTGGCTGATCTTCTCCCTCAACTCCACCTTAATCCAGCCTGTGGCTGATCATCCACCTCAACTCCACCTTACTCCAGCCTGTGGCTGATCATCCACCTCAACTCCACCTTAATCCAGCCTGTGGCTGATCATCCACCTCAACTCCACCTTAATCCAGCCTGTGACTGATCATCCACCTCAACTCCACCTTAATCCAGCCTGTGGCTGATCTTCTCCCTCAACTCCACCTTAATCCAGCCTGTGGCTGATCATCCACCTCAACTCCATCTTAATCCAGCCTGTGGCTGATCTTCTCCCTCAACTCCACCTTAATCCAGCCTGTGGCTGATCATCCACCTCAACTCCACCTTAATCGAGCCTGTGGCTGATCATCCACCTCAACTCCACCTTAATCCAGCCTGTGGCTGATCTTCTCCCTCAACTCCACCTTAATCCAGCCTGTGGCTGATCTTCTCCCTCAACTCCACCTTAATCCAGCCTGTGGCTGATCTTCTCCCTCAACTCCACCTTAATCCAGCCTGTGGCTGATATTCCACCTCAACTCCACCTTAATCCAGCCTGTGGCTGATATTCCACCTCAACTCCACCTTAATCCAGCCTGTGGCTGATCTTCCACCTCAACTCCACCTTAATCCAGCCTCTGGCTGATCATCCACCTCAACTCCACCTTAATCCAGCCTGTGGCTGATCTTCTTCCTCCACTCCACCTTAATCCAGTCTGTGGCTGATCTTCTCCCTCAACTCCACCTTCCCGCACTTTCCCCATATCCCTCGATTCCCCTCAGTGTCCAAAAACCTCTCGATCTCCCGGTCTTGAACCTACTCGATGACGGAGCACCCACCGCTCTCTGGGGTAGGAGAATTCCAAAGATTCACAACCCTCCCGAGTGAAGACATTTCTCCTTCATCTCAGCCCAGAATGGCCGACCCCTTCTCCTGAGACTGTGACCCCCCGTATTCTAGACTCTTGTCGGGGTGAAAGGGAATGAGGGTTATGGTATTGAGGTGCGTGGGGTGAAGATACAGATCAGCAGGGATCTGACTGAACTGCAGTGCAGATGTGAGACAATTCGGGTCCTCCTCCTCCTGTTCCTGTGTAACAGGCTCGAGAGGGGCTGAATGGCCTCCTCCTGTTCCTGTGTAACAGGCTGGAGAGGGGCTGAACGGCCTCCTCCTTTTCCTGTGTAACAGGCTCGAGAGGGGCTGAATGGGTCTCCTTCTGTTTGTGTGCAACAGGCTGGAGAGGGGCTGAATGGCCTCCTCCTGTTCCTGTGTCACAGGATAGAGAGGGGCTGAATGGCCTCCTCCTGTTCCTGTGTGACAGGCTCGAGGAGAGGGGCTGAATGGCCTCCTCCTGTTCCTGTGTAACAGACTCGAGGGGAGGGGCTGAATGGCCTCCTCCTGTCCTTGTGTCACAGGCTGGAGGAGAGGACCTGAATGGCCTCCTCCTGTTCCTGTGTAACACGCTCGAGGAGAGGGGCTGAATGGCCTCCTCCTGTTCCTGTGTAACAGACTCGAGGGGAGGGGCTGAATGGCCTCCTCCTGTCCCTGTGTCACAGGCTGGAGGAGAGGACCTGAATGGCCTCCTCCTGTTCCTGTGTAACAGGGCTTGAGAGGGGCTGAATGGCCCTCCTCCTGTTCCTTTTTGACAGGCTCGAGGAGAGGGGCTGAATGGCCCTCCTCCTGTTCCCGTGTCACAGGCTCGAGGAGAGGGGCTGAATGGCCCTCCTCCTGTTCCCGGGTCACAGGCTCGAGGGGAGGGGCTGAATGGCCCTCCTCCTGTTCCCGTGTCACAGGCTCGAGGAGAGGGGCTGAAAGGCCCTCCTCCTGTTCCCGTGTCACAGGCTCGAGGAGGAAGGACGGAGGGAGGGAGGGAGCTGCTGAGCGGCTCTCCTCTCCTGTCCCCCCCTCCCCCCCCCACCAACCCCCACCCCCCGGGCAACGGCGGGAGGGCCCTGAGAGAGAGAGAGAGAGCAGACGCACAGCAAGATCCCACGGCCGGCGAGCGGAAAGGGGAAAGAGGCGCCGGGACTTAACTGCGTCGGAGATTCAGGACAAGTCCGAGGGCTGAGGCGGACAGGCAGGAGGCACAGATCACGGTCGCCAGGGGAATCCACCACTTCCTTAGAATCTCCAGG
This sequence comes from Isurus oxyrinchus, assembly GCA_026770705.1. Lineage (NCBI taxonomy): Eukaryota > Metazoa > Chordata > Chondrichthyes > Lamniformes > Lamnidae > Isurus > Isurus oxyrinchus. The sequence continues at coordinate 96,476 of JANJGN010001566.1, forward strand.
AAACCTGGGGAAGCCAAACCACACGGGTCATCAGAGGGACATCGGGATTGGGGGGGGTCTTCCTCGTTTCTGGGGTCCACCCCCTTTTTAACCTCACGACAGGGGAGTTTCGCAGGTTTGCAGTAGGCCTCGAAAGGGGAATCACCGAGGTTGGAGTTGGGGGGGGGGGTGGGGGGGGTGGGCTCGGCGGAGGAGGTTTGGTGGGGGGTGGGGGGGGGGGGGGGAGTTCCAGAGCTTGGGGGGACCACCTCCCCAGGCAGATGAAGGCCCGGCCGCCAATGGCGGAGCGATGGGAATCGGGGGGGATGATCGAGAGGCCGGAATCGGAGGAGGGGAGAGATCTCGGAGGGTTGGAGGAGGTGACAGAGATAGGGAGGGGTGTAGGAGGCTGGAGGAGTTCACAGAGATAGGGAGGGTGTAGGGGCTGGAGGGGGTTACAGAGATAGGGAGGGGTGTAGGGTGCTGGAGGGGGTTACAGAGATAGGGATGGTTGTAGGGCTGGAGGAGGTTACAGAGATAGGGAGGGGTGTAGGGGTCTGGAGGAGGTTACAGAGATAGGGAGGGATGTAGGGGCTGGAGGAGTTTACAGAGATAGGGAGGGGTGTAGGTGCTGGAGGAGGTTACAGAGATAGGGAGGGGTGTAGGGTGCTGGAGGGGGTTACAGAGATAGGGATGGTTGTAGGGCTGGAGGAGGTTACAGAGATAGGGAGGGGTGTAGGGGTCTGGAGGAGGTTACAGAGATAGGGAGGGATGTAGGGGCTGGAGGAGTTTACAGAGATAGGGAGGGGTGTAGGTGCTGGAGGAGGTTACAGAGATAGGGAGGGGCGTAGGGGCTGGAGGAGGTTACAGAGATAGGGAGGGGCGTAGGGGCTGGAGGAGGTTACAGAGATAGGGAGGGGTGTAGGGGCTGGAGGAGGTTACAGAGATAGGGAGGGGTGTAGGGGCTGGAGGAGGTTACAGAAATAGGGAGGGTTGTAGGGGCTGGAGGAGGTTACAGAGATAGGGAGGGTTGTAGGGTCTGGAGGAGGTTACAGAGATGGGGAAGGGTGTAGGGGCTGGAGGAGGTTACAGTGATAGGGAGGGGTGTAGGGGCTGGAGGAGGTTACAGAGATGGGGAGGGGTGTAGGGGCTGGAGGAGGTTACAGAGATAGGGAGGGGTGTAGGGGCTGGAGGAGGTTACAGAGATGGGGAGGGGTGTAGGGGCTGGAGGAGGTTACAGTGATAGGGAGGTGTAGGGGCTGGAGGAGGTTACAGAGATAGGGAGGGGGGGTGGGGGGGGAGGCGAGGTCCATGGAGGGGATTTGAAAACTGAGGCGTGGCCGGACCGGGATCCAGTGTGGGTCCGCGAGCGCGGGTGGTGGTGGTGGTGGTGGGGCGGGTGAAGAGGGGAGAGGGGAGAGGGGGGGGTGACGAACGAACGGGACTCGGTGCGAGTTGGGACATGGGGTGGTGAGGGAGAGGGTGGGGGGGAGGGAGCAGGGCAGCAGAGCTGGCGGCCATTGGGCGGGGGTGAGTAGGTTGCGCGGCGTCCCCCCCCCCCCACCCGCTCCTCCTTACCTGGCCCCACCACCTGAAGCCTCACTCCGTACTCTATGCCTCCGACGCCGCAGAGGTAGGTGCCCGCGTCTTGGGGGCGAGGGTCGAGGACCACCAGGGAGGCCCCCCTGGCCAGGGAGACAGCGTAGCCCCTCCGCAGCCTCACCCGCTCCAGCAGCCCACAGGTCTCTGCCTGCCCTCCCTGGTCGGAGCCCGTGCTCCGCTTCGCCCACGCCTGGGTCTCGGCGGCCGGGAGTTCGCACCGAATCCAGACGTCGTCACCGGTGCAGGAGTAGAAGATTGGCGTCGGTAACCCTGTGGGGGAGGGGTGTCGGGGGGGTGGTTGGAGGGGAGAGAGAGAGAGAGTGCAAGAAAAAATGCTGGAGTAGAAACAGGGACTGAAGACAACAATAGCGGGACTTGTGGAGCGTGCGCTCGCAGCCGGCGTCTGAGTCATGAAGGGGCGCAGAGGGAGGCGCAAAATCGCCAAAGGGGACATCGAGAGGTGAATTACCGGGTTGGATTACCGGGTCGAACGGGTTTCTGTGTGTGGGGCATGGGTGAACCAAATGGCGGTGGGCGGCGGTGGGAGAGAGAGAGAGAGAGAGAGAGAGAGAGAGCGGGAGTGCATCGTCCTCTTGAGGCGGTGACAATCTGACCAAAAAAAACAAACCCCCAGCGCAGATCCAAAGAGATTCCGGTGGGGTGGATGGCAGGGTGTCGTAGGATCGCAGGACCTTCCCGGCGTAGGTGGAGAGTTGGGGGGGGGGGGGGGGAAGAGGGCCATTCGGCCCATCGAGTCAGCGGCTGGCTCGTTTTCACCCCACCCCGGCCCCCCCCCCCCCCCCCCCCCCCCCCCCCGCCACCGAACCTTGGCGCGCGATCCAATTGCACAAGTTCGACGTGACCTCCTCCCCTCCAGCGCTCAGTGCCCCCGACTGACAAAGCCTCAGGTCGTGTGGTGCTCCACGAACTGTGCTCTCTCTCAACCCTGCCCCGCCACCTTCAACGACCCTGCGTGCGCGCCCCGAGCGGAGAAAATGGCCCTTCGAGGGCCGAGGGCGCCCTGCGGGACTTGGCGCTGTAGGAGACGCTTCCCCTTGACGGGTTAATGCCTCCGGTGGCTGTTGTTCTGGGAAAAGACAGCTTTTCGGAGGAACGGGTAATTAAGCGGTTTTAAGAAGCCAGGAACCTCTCGACCCCAGGTGGACTGGGTGCACGAGGGAGGGGGGAGGGCGGGGTTGGCGGGGGAGTCACGTGGTGGTCTCCGGCTCTGAAAAAGATAAATAAATAAACCCAGGGCCTGGAAAACTGTGATTGAAAAAGCTGGGTCTCGGTTCTGCTTTTTAAAAAGAAGGACCAACCGCTTGAGAAATGAAGACGGCAGCCCTTTTAGTCCCCCTCTCCCCACCCCCCCCCCCCCCCCCCCCATCTCTTTTCTCTCCATTTTTTTGTTCTCTCAGCATTAGGGGCCCCTCCCTCCGCAGCCGGGAAACGCTCCCAGGCTGGCCGCTCCAAACGTGCCGGAGTTGAGTGCCTGCAAGTGTTCCTCGAAGTCCCCCACTCTTGGGGAGCTGCCGACTGTTTCGCCAGTCTCGAGCGCCGGGACCAACCCTACGACCACCAACCCCACCCCCCCACCCACCCCACCCCCACCACCGGATGTCGCTTCGAGGGCTCCGACCATCTATCCTTTTCCCTTGAACCCAGGGCGTTTCGCAAACCCGGGTCGTATTCCCTGGAATTTCAGAGGTTGAGTTGGGGGGGGGGGCGGTGGGCGTTGGCGAGTCGATGGAAGTTTCTGTGGATATTCGGGGTCGAGAGAGAGGGACACGGTGTCCGCGGGTCGTAGGTGGGGGGGGTCTAGGTCGAGGGAGCGGACTCTAAGTTTCGAGCCAGGCCTCCCTGGAGCGCGTGCTCCCTGTTCCAGTGAAAACACGTTGGTCCGAGTGACCTCTAAGGCCGTGAAGCGTTAGTTACCGGCGCTTTGATTCACCAGCCGCTCTCGCAACAGGGAGGCGCTGCAGGGTAGAGGATGTTTCAGAGTCTTGTGTGTGTGTGTGAGTGTGTGTGCGAGAGAGACTGCAAATGCGTCAGAGTGTGATTGTGAACGTGTGTGTGTGTGTGTGTCTGTGTGACTGACTTTACGTGAGTGAGTCTGTGTCGGTGCATGAGGCAGTCTGCTCACGTCTCTTTGACTGTATGTGTGTGTGTGTGTGTGTGACTTTGTGTATGAGTGTGTGTGTGTGTGTGTGTGTGTGTTTGTGTGTGAGTGTGTGTGCGAGAGAGACTGCAAATGCGTCAGAGTGTGATTGTGAACGTGTGTGTGTGTGTGTGTGTGTGTGTCTGTGTGACTGACTTTACGTGAGTGAGTCTGTGTCGGTGCATGAGGCAGTCTGCTCACGTCTCTTTGACTGTATGCGTGTGTGTGTGTGTGTGTGACTTTGTGTATGAGTGTGTGTGTGTGTGTGTGCGCGTCTGTGTCTGTGTTTGTGTGTCTAGATTTTGTGTATGAGTCTGTGTGTGTGTGTGTGTGTGTGTGTGTGTGTGTGTGTGTGTGTGCGTGTCTAACACTTTGTGCATGCGTGTGTGTGTGTGTGTGTGCACACGTGTCTGTGTTTGTGTGTCTAGATTTTGTGTATGAGTCTGTGTGTGTGTGTGTGTGTGTGTGTGACTTTGTGTATGAGTGTGTGTGTGTGTGTGTGTGTGTCTGTGTTTGTGTGTCTAGATTTTGTGTGTGTGTGTGTGTGTGTGAGACTTTGTGTATGAGTGTGTGTGTGTGTGTGTGTGCGCGTCTGTGTCTGTGTTTGTGTGTCTAGATTTTGTGTATGAGTCTGTGTGTGTGTGTGTGTGTGTGTGTGTGTGTGTGTGTGTGTGTCTAACACTTTGTGTATGCGTGTGTGTGTGTGTGTGTGTGTGTGTGTGCACACGTGTCTGTGCCTGTGTCTAGGGCGTTGTGTATGCATCTCTGATCTCTGTCCAACTCTGTGTGTACGTGTGTAGACTTTGTGTATGAGTCTGTGTCTTTGTGTTTGTGTGTGTCTAGACTTTGTTTATGAGTCTGTGCTCATGTGTGTGTGTGTGTGTCTATGACTTTGTGTGTGCGTGTGTGTGTGTGTGTGTATGACTGTATTTGTGTGTCTATGACTGTATGTGTGTGTGTGTGTGTCTATGACTGTGTGTGCGTGTCTATGACTGTATTTGTGTGTCTATGACTGTGTGTGTGTGTGTGTGTGTGTGTGTGTGTGTGTCTATGACTTTGTGTGTGTGTGTGTGTGTGTCTATGACTTTGTGTGTGTGTGTGTGTGTGTGGCTATGATTTTGTGTGTGTGTATGTCTAAGACTTTGTGTCTAAATCTCTGTGTGGGTCTGGGTCTGTGTGTGTGCATGTATGTTTATGACTGTGTGTGTGTGTGTGTCAATGACTTTGTGTGTGTATATGTCTATGACTTTGTTGTGAGTGTGTGTATGTCTGTGTGTGTGTATGTTATGACTTTGTGTGTGTGTGTGTGAAAGAGAGAGCGTGTGTGTGTGAAAGAGAGAGCGTGTGTGTGTGAAAGAGAGAGCGTGTGTGTGTGAGAGTGTGTGTGTGAGAGAGAGTGTGTGTGTGAGAGAGAGAGAGTGTGTGTGAGAGAGAGTGTGTGTGTGAGAGAGAGTGTGTGTGTGAGAGAGAGTGTGTGTGTGAGAGAGAGTGTGTGTGTGAGAGAGTGTGTGTGTGAGAGAGTGTGTGTGCACGTGTGTGTGTGAGTGAGTGTGTGTGCACGTGTGTGTGTGTGTGTGCACGTGTGTGAGTGAGTGAGTGTGCATGTGTGAAAGTGAGAGAGTGTGTGTGCAAGTGTGAGTGAGAGAGAGTGTGTGTGTGTGTGCACGTGTGAGTGAGTGAGTGTGTGCACGTGTGAGTGAGTGTGTGCACGTGTGAGTGAGTGTGTGCACGTGTGTGAGTGAGAGAGAGCGTGTGTACGTGTGTGAGTGAGAGAGAGTGAGTGTGTGTGTGTGAGTACGTGTGAGTGAGAGAGAGTGAGTGCATGTGCACATGTGTGAGTGAGAGAGAGGGAGTGTGTGTGCACATGTGTATGAGTGAGAGAGTGTGTGTGCACGTGTGAGTGAGTGTGTGTGCAAGTGTGTGTGAGAGTGTGTGCACGTGTGTGAGTGTGTGTGTGTATGTGTGCACATGTGTGTGACAGTGAGTGAGCGTGTGCACGTGTGTGAGTGAGAGTGTGTGTTTGTGTGTGTGTGTGTGTACATGTGTGAGTGAGAGCGAGTGAGTGTGTGTGCACGTGTGTGCGTGAGAGAGAGTGTGTGTGTGTGTACAGGTGTGTGAGTGAGTGTACAGGTGTGTGAGTGAGAGAGAGTGTGTGTGTGTGCACATGTGTGAGTGAGAGAGAGTGTGTGTGTGTACAGGTGTGTGAGTGAGTGTACAGGTGTGAGTGAGAGAGAGTGAGTGTGTGTGCACGTGTGTGAGTGAGTGTACAGGTGTGTGAGTGAGAGAGAGTGAGTGTGTGTGCACACATGTGTGAGTGAGAGAGAGTGTGTGTGTGTACAGGTGTGTGAGTGAGTGTACAGGTGTGTGAGTGAGAGAGAGAGTGTGTGTGTGTACAGATGTGTGAGTGAGTGTACAGGTGTGTGAGCGAGTGTACAGGTGTGTGAGTGAGAGGGAGAGTGAGTGTGTGTGCACGTGTGTGAGTGAGTGTGAGTGTGAGTGCGACCCTGGGCTGTGAGACAGCGACAGATTTGAGAGGCTGGATTTACCATTCTGACCTCCGGTTCCCTGCTTCCTGGTGGAGGTGGAGTTGGAAGAGTCATTGCCTGGAACTGCGGTACCTGAAAGCAGCGTACAGGAGAGAGGGTGAGTGGGATCCAGAGGTGGGGGGGGGGGGGGTGGGGGTGTGGTGGGGGCAGCACTGCCACACACAACATCATTACAGAGGCCCATTCTGCCCATCGCTGCTAGCCCTTCGCGAGCTCCCCACCAGCAGCGATCCACACTCATCCCCACCCCCGTACCAGCGTGAGCGTTTACCCCGTCCCTCACCCTGTGCTGTGCTGTGAGACCATAAGGCGTAGAAGCAGAACACTCGGCCCATCGAGCGTGCTCCACCATTCAATGGGATCATGGCCGATCTGATAAACCTCAGCTCCGCTTTCGCACCTTACCCCACCCCCCCCCCCCCCCCCCCCCCCCAAAATAACCCTCGATTTCCCTTCCTGATTAAAAATCTCTCCATCCCAGCCTCGAATATACCAACGACCCTCTGCGGTAAAGAATTCCACAGATTCACTACCCTCTGAGAATGAATCCCTCCTCATCTCTGCATTAAATGGGCGCCCCCTTACTCTGAGAATATGCCCTCTGGTCCTGGACTCTCCCACGAAGGGGAAAACCGCCTCTCCGCATCTACCCCATCCAGCTCCCTGAGAACCTTACATCTTTCAATAAGGTCGCCTCGCGTTCCTCCAAACTCCAACGAGTACAGGCCCCAACCTACTCAACCTCTCCTTGGAAGAAAATCCCCGGGCGAACATGCTCTGGACCGCCCCCCCAGTGCCAGTATCTCTTTCCTCAGGTCACGGGACTGAAACTGTTCACCGTATTCCAGGCGGGGTCTAACTTGCACAGTTTTAGCAAGACTTCCCCTATTTTTATGCTCCGTTCCCTTTGAAATAAAGGCCAACCGTTCCATTTGCCTCCCCTGTGGCCTGCTGAACTTGGACGCTAGCTTTTTGGCGTTCGTTCACGAGGAGCCCCAAGTCCCTCTGTGCCGCAGCTTTCTGTAGTACTTCCTCCATTGAAGCAATATTCAGCTCCTTTAATCTTCCTGCCAAAGGGCATAACCTCACACTCTCCCACATTATATTCCATCTGCCACATTTTTTGCCCACTCGCTTAACCTGTCTCTATCCCTCTGTAGACTCTTTGTGTCATCTACACCACTTGCCTTCCCACCTATTTTTGTGTCACCTGCAGACTTGGCAATAGTCCATTCACTTGTCTCATCCAAGACATTAATATATGTTGTAAATAATTGTGGCCCCAGCACCGATCCCTGTGGCGCTCCACCAGTTACAGGTTGCCATCCTGAAAATGCACCACCCCCTCCACCGACTTATCCCAACTCTCTGTCTTCTATGAGTTAACCAGTCCTCTCTCCATGCTGATATACTACCCCCAACACCGTGGGCTCTTATCTTATGAAGTAGACTCACGCGAGGTTATGGAACGCCATTTGGAAATCCAAATATGTTACATCGACTGGTTCTCCTTTACCTATCCTGCTTGTTACCTCCTCAAAGAATTCTAACCAATTTGTCAGGCAACGTTATCCCCTTCATGAAACCACGCCGACTCTGCTTGATCAGATTAGGCATTCCTAAATGCTCTGCTATGACATCCTCTATAACAGACTCTAACCCAGTGATGGATGTTAAGCGAACTGGCCCATAGTTACCTGCTTTTACGCCTCCCTCCCTTTTTTGGAATAGAGGCGTTACGTTGGCCGTTCTCCAATCTTCCGGGACTTTTCCAGAATCTAAGGGTTCTCGGAAGGTTACTGCCGGTGCATCCACTATCTCCGCAGCTACCGTTAATATCCTCGGATGAAACCCATCAAGTCCAGGGGATTTATCGGTCTTTAGCCCTATTAGTTTCCCCAGTACTTTTTTTCCAGTTATTGGCACCCCATACTTTTGCCCCTTGATTATTTAGCATTACTGGAATGCTGTTAGTGTCTGATACCACGGAGACCAATGTAATGTATTTATTCAGTTCCTCTACCATTTCCCGGTTCCCCATTATTATTTCTCCAGCCTCGTTCTGTACAGGCGCCTGTGTTCACTTTGGCCTCTCTTCCTTTTCACGTCTCTAAGGAAGCCCCTACTGTCCGTTTCTATGTTGCTTGCTGGGGGAACGGTCAAAGTTAATTTTCCCCCTCCATAATTATTACGTTTTGGTCATCCTTTGTGGGTTTTTAAAACGTTCCCGATCCTCTGCCTTAGGGCTAATCTTTGCCACGTTGTATGCTTTCCCATTCAATTTCGAACTATCCTTAACTTCCTTGGCGAACCATGGTTGGTTTATCCACTGATCCTCCTCTCTCACTGGGATACAATTTGCTGTGGGTCGGCCATTGTTAATCAGCGATCTTTTCTGGTAAAATCCCTCACCAGTCCACTCGAGCCAACTCTGCCCTCTTTCCTCTGTAATTAGGCTTATTTAAGTTTAGTACAGTTGTTTCTGACCCACTTTCTCACCCTCAAACTGAATGCTAAACTCTACCATGTTATGGTCACTGTGCCTGTACGGTGCTGTACCCGTCCTGGGAGTGTTTGATGATGACGGTGTAGAGGGAGCTTTACTCTGTCGCTAACCCCGTGCTGTACCTGTCCTGGGAGTGTTTGATGGGGACGGTGCAGAGGGAGCTTTACTCTGTATCTAACACCGTGCTGTACCTGTCCTGGGAGTGTTTGATGGGGACGGTGCAGAGGGAGATTTATTCTGCATCTAACCCCGTGCTGTACCTGTCCTGGGAGTATTTGATGGGGACGGTGTAGAGGGAGCTTTACTCTGTATCTAACCCCGTGCTGTACCTGTCCTGGGAGTGTTTGATGGGGACGGTGTAGAGGGAGCTTTATTCTGTATCTAACACTGTGCTGTACCTGTCCTGGGAGTGTTTGATGGGGACGGTGCAGAGGGAGATTTACTCTGTATCTAACCCCGTGCTGTACCTGTCCTGGGAGTGTTTGATGGGGACGGTGTAGAGGGAGTTTTACTCTGTATCTAACCCCGTGCTGTACCTGTCCTGGGATTGTTTGATGGGGACAGTGTAGAGGGTGCTTTACTCTGTGTCTTATCCCTTGCTGTACCTGTCCTGGGAGTGTTTATTGTGGACCGTGTAGAGGGAGATTTACTCTGTATCTAACCCCGTGCTGTACCTGTCCTGGGAGTGTTTGATGGGGACGGTGTAGTGGGAGCTTTACTCTGCATCTAACCCCGTGCTGTACCTGTCCTGGGAGTGTTTGATGGGGACGGTGTAGAGGGAGCTTTACTCTGTATCTAACCCCGTGCTGTACCTGTCCTGGGAGTGTTTGATGGGGACGGTGTAGAGGGAGCTTTACTCTGTATCTAACACTGTGCTGTACCTGTCCTGGGAGTGTTTGATGGGGACGGTGTAGAGGGAGATTTACTCTGTATCTAACACCGTGCTGTACCTGTCCTGGGAGTGTTTGATGGGGGACGGTGTAGAGGGAGCTTTACTCTGTATCTAACACCGTGCTGTACCTGTCCTGGGAGTGTTTGATGGGGACGGTGTAGAGGGAGTTTTACTCTGTATCTAACCCCGTGCTGTACCTGTCCTGGGAGTGTTTGATGGGGACAGTGTAGAGGGAGATTTACTCTGTATCTAACACCGTGCTGTACCTGTCCTGGGAGTGTTTGATGGGGGACGGTGTAGTGGGAGCTTTACTCTGTGTCTAACCCCGTGCTGTACCTGTCCTGGGAATGTTTGATGGGGACAGTGTAGAGGGAGCTTTACTCTGTGTCTAACCCCGTGCTGTACCTGTCCTGGGAGTGTTTGATGGGGACGGTGTAGAGGGAGCTTTACTCTGTATCTAACCCCGTGCTGTACCTGTCCTGGGAGTATTTGATGGGGACGGTGTAGAGGGAGGTTTACTCTGTATCTAACCCCGTGCTGTACCTGTCCTGGGAGTATTTGATGGGGACGGTGTAGAGGGAGGTTTACTCTGTATCTAACCCCGTGCTGTACCTGTCCTGGGAGTGTTTGATGGGGACAGTGTAGAGGGAGATTTACTCTGTAACTAACCCCGTGCTGTACCTGTCCTGGGAGTGTTTGATGGGGACGGTGTAGAGGGAGATTTACTCTGTATCTAACCCCGTGCTGTACCTGTCCTGGGAGTGTTTGATGGGGACAGTGTAGAGGGAGCTTTACTCTGTATCTAACCCCGTGCTGTACCTGTCCTGGGAGTGTTTGATGGGGACGGTGTAGAGGGAGCTTTACTCTGTATCTAACCCCGTGCTGTACCTGTCCTGGGAGTGTTTGATGGGGACGGTGTAGAGGGAGCTTTACTCTGTATCTAACCCCGTGCTGTACCTGTCCTGGGTGTGTTTGATGGGGACGGTGTAGAGGGAGATTTACTCTATCTAACCCCGTGCTGTACCTGTCCTGGGAGTGTTTGATGGGGACGGTGTAGAGGGAGATTTACTCTGTATCTAACCCCGTGCTGTACCTGTCCTGGGAGTGTTTGATGGGGACTGTGTAGAGGGAGATTTATTCTGTATCTAACCCCGTGCTGTACCTGTCCTGGGAGTGTTTGATGGGGGACGGTGTAGAGGGAGCTTTACTCTGTCTCTAACCCCGTGCAGTTGGAAACATTGAGGTTAAATGGTAACTTACAGTTTTCTTTGACATGGAGTTGTCTGATGGACTTGGTCGCATTGTAGTTGTCACACGTGTAGTTGCCGGTGTCTGCCTGGGTCACGTTATGGAGGACAAGGTAAAGACCATCGCGTTGGACGAGACTTAGCTGGACCGGGCCGCACTTGTTAGGGCTGACAGTCAGGTTGGCCAGCGACCCGCTCTCGCTATCGTTCACCTTGCGCCAGGTCACAGTCTGCTGACCCCTCACGACCCCTGGTGACATGCAGGTCAGTTCCACACCTTGACCGGCTGCAGAAGGGCGATAAGGAGAACCATCAAATCGCGCCAGCGATGTTGGCAACAGCGGGAGGCCATTCAGCCCCTCTCCTCGAGCCTGTTACACAGGAACAGGAGGAGGCCATTCAGCCCCTCTCCTCGAGCCTGTTACACAGGAACAGGAGGAGGCCATTCAGCCCCTCTCCTCGAGCCTGTTACACAGGAACAGGAGGAGGCCATTCAGCCCCTCTCCTCGAGCCTGTTACACAGGAACAGGAGGAGGCCATTCAGCCCCTCTCCAGCCCTGTTACACAAAAACAGGAGGAGGCCATTCAGCCCCTCTCCAGCCTGTTACACAGGAACAGGAGGAGGCCATTCAGCCCCTCTCCAGCCCTGTGACACAGGAACCAGGAGGCCATTCAGCCCCTCTCCAGCCCTGTGACACAGGAACCAGGAGGAGGCCATTCAGCCCCTCTCCAGCCTGTTACACAGGAACAGGAGGAGGCCATTCAGCCCCTCTCTAGCCTGTTACACAGGAACAGGAAGAGGCCATTCAGCCCCTCTCCAGCCCTGTCACACAGGAACAGGAGGAGGCCATTCAGCCCCTCTCCAGCCCTGTCACACAGGAACAGGAGGAGGCCATTCAGCCCCTCTCCAGCCCTGTGACACAGGAACAGGAGGAGGCCATTCAGCCCCTCTCGAGCCTGTTACACAGGAACAGGAGGAGGCCATTCAGCCCCTCTCGAGCCTGTTACACAGGAACAGGAGGAGGCCATTCAGCCCCTCTCCAGCCCCGTTACACAGGAACAGGAGGAAGTCATTCAGCCCCTCTCCAGCCTGTTACACAGGAACAGGCGGAGGCCATTCAGCCCCTCTCCAACCCTGTGACACAGGAACAGGAGGAGGCCATTCAGCCCCTCTCCAGCCTGATAAACAGGAACAGGAGGAGGCCATTCAGCCCCTCTCCAGCCTGTTACACAGGAACAAGAGGAGGCTATTCAGCCCCTCTCCAGCCTGCTACACAGGAACAGGAGGAGGCCATTCAGCCAACCTCAAAACCAATTTCATAACCAGCAAAATGCCTCCAATCCGAGGAGGTTTGACTTCAACGAAAAGCCTCTCATGGGTCACTTTGTCAACAGAATTCTGGAAGTCCATAGAAATGACATCCAGGGACATTCAGTTCCCCGTCTGCCTTAGCACCTCTTCAAAAAACATTCTATCCATTTCGAAAACTATCCTTCACCAACCCTCCACACTCAGCTGGATATTTCCAAGATGTCCATTTACTCGATCCTGAATCACAGAGGCCGCAAATTTCCAGATGCCCAGCTGCCTGGTCTGTGAATCCCTGGTTTCACTCCGCCACGTTTATGAAATAGCGACGTCATATGTGTGATTTCCCATTCAGAGATGCGGGAAAGATTATGCCAAAGAGTTTGTGCCTGTAATGTTCTCATACACTTTCTGCAGAACCCTTAAGTCCCGTTATTTTCTCCATCACTGTCAATTCGCTCGTGTTAACCTTGTTCAATCCTTATTCTTGATGGAGGGGGCGGGGTGCTGGAGGAGGTTACAGAGATAGGGAGGGGTGTAGGGGCTGCAGGAGGTTACAGAGATAGGGAGGGGTGTAGGGGCTGGAGGAGGTTACAGAGATAGGGAGGGGTGTAGGGGCTGGAGGAGGTTACAGAGATAGGGAGGGTTGTAGGGGCTGGAGGAGGTTACAGAGATGGGGAGGGTTGTAGGGGCTGGAGGAGGTTACAGAGATAGGGAGGGTTGTAGGGGCTGGAGGAGGTTACAGAGATAGGGAGGGGTGTAGGGGCTGGAGGAGGTTACAGAGATAGGGAGGGGTGTAGGGGATGGAGGAGGTTACAGAGATAGGGAGGGTTGTAGGGGCTGGAGGAGGTTACAGAGATAGGGAGGGTTGTAGGGGCTGGAGGAGGTTACAGAGATCGGGAGGAGTGTAGGGGCTGGAGGAGGTTACAGAGATGACTTCTTTAGTCATTCATGGAATGTGGGTCTCACTGTCCAGGCCCAGCAATTAATGCCCGTCCCTAATTGCCCCCTTGAGAAGGAGGTGTGTGAGCCGCTGCAGTCCCTGTGTGGTGTAGGTACACCCACGGCGCTGTTAGGGAGGGAGTTCCAGGATTTTGTCCATGTGGTGTAGGTACACCCACGGCGCTGTTAGGGAGGGAGTTCCAGGATTTTGTCCCGTGTGGTGTAGGTACACCCACGGCGCTGTTAGGGAGGGAGTTCCAGGATTTTGTCCCCCGTGTGGTGTAGGTACTCCCACCATGCTGTTAGGGAGGGAGTTCCAGGATTTTGTCCCCGTGTGGTGTAGGTACACCCACGGCGCTGTTAGGGAGGGAGTTCCAGGATTTTGTCCTGTGTGGTGTAGGTACACCCACAGCGCTGTTAGGGAGGGAGTTCCAGGATTTTGTCCCGTGTGGTGTAGGTACACCCACGGCGCTGTTAGGGAGGGAGTTCCAGGATTTTGTCCCGTGTGGTGTAGGTACACCCATGGCGCTGTTAGGGAGGGAGTTCCAGGATTTTGTCCCGTGTGGTGTAGGTACACCCACGGCGCTGTTAGGGAGGGAGTTCCAGGATTTTGTCCCATGTCGGGTAGGTACACCCACGGCGCTGTTAGGGAGGGAGTTCCAGGATTTTGTCCCGTGTGGTGTAGGTACACCCACGGCGCTGTTAGGGAGGGAGTTCCAGGATTTTGTCCCGTGTGGTGTAGGTACACCCACGGCGCTGTTAGGGAGGGAGTTCCAGGATTTTGTTCCCGTGTGGTGTAGGTACACCCACGGCGCTGTTAGGGAGGGAGTTCCAGCATTTGGACCCAGCGACAGTGAAGGAACGGCCGATATATTTCCAAGTCGGGATGGTGAAGGGCTCGGAGGGGAACTTCCAGGTGGTGGGTGTTCCCCATGTGTCTGCTGCCCTCGTCCTTCTAGACAGTAGAGGTCGTGGGTTTGGGCGGCGCTGTCGAAGGAGCCTTGGCGAGTTGCTGCAGTGCATCTTGTAGATGGTACACACACTGCTGCCACTGTGCGTCGGTGGTGGAGGGAGAGAATGTTTGTGGATGGGGTGCCGATCGAACGGGGCTGCTTTGTCCTGGACGGTGTCGAGCTTCTTGAGTGTTGTGGGAGCCGCACTCATCCAGGCAAGTGGGGAGTGTCCCATCACACTCCTGACTCGCTCCACTGACAATGTCACGACTATTCACTGGCGCATCTCTCCCGACTGCCTTATTGCATAACGTCCTTGTGGTGGACCTGGGAACACTTCCCAACTTACCCACGTTTTGCCACAATTCCTATCTGCCCTCTGCCTACTTTGAACTCCGCGCTTTATCTCCTGTCCAAGGTGAGGCAGCTCTACCCCTCTAAGAGGTAGAAACTGGTGTCTCACCAATGAATGCAGGTGAGTTGGGTGGGGAGGGGGGGATATGGGGGAACCTTCACCCAGAGTGCGGGGACAATGTGGGACTCGCTCCCACAGGGAGGGGACGAGGTGAATAGGATCGGTGTCCTTCAAGGGGGTGTTGGTAGGGGAAGCTGGATAAAGACATGTGGGAGAGAGCAATAGAAGGATCGGGGGAGAGGGTGGAGATGAATATCGCTGGCGGCAGGAGGCACATGCAGAGGTCTCACACTAGCACTGAGGAAATGGGACAAAGGGACACTTTTGGTGCAAGAAACGCTCTGAATTTCACTCCTGACAGATCCGGCTCCAAATTTTCACTCAGCTCCCGCGTCCTTAAATTCCCCCCTCTCACCAGAAATCTTGCCTATCTCTCTCTCTCTCTCCCTCCCTCCCTGCCTCTCTCTCTCGCTACGCTCAGTTCCACTAAACGTTCCTGAAAACTAACACCAAGTCACCTCCGGAACGTTCAGAATTCCTGGGAGCACAACCTGAGTTAATCACGCCTCATCGTTTAACCTCACGGAGTGGGGGGGGGGGTATCAGGAGGGAGTCAGGGAGAATACTGTCGGGAGGGTCAGTGGCGAGGGAGCGCCGCACTGTCGGAGGGTCAATGCTGAGGGAGCGCCGCACTGTCGGAGGGTCAGTGCTGAGGGAGCGCCGCACTGTCGGAGGTTCAGTGCTGAGGGAGAGCCGCACTGTCGGAGGGTCAGTGCCGAGGGAGCACCGCACTGTCGGAGGGTCAGTGCTGAGGGAGCGCCGCACTGTCGGAGGGTCAGTGCCGAGGGAGCGCCGCACTGTCGGAGGGTCAGTGCTGAGGGAGCGCCGCACTGTCGGAGGGTCAGTGCCGAGGGAGAGCCGCACTGTCGGAGGGTCAGTGCTGAGGGAGCGCCGCACTGTCAGAGGGTCAGTGCTGAGGGACAGCTGCACTGTCGGAGGGTCAGTGCTGAGGGAGAGCTGCACTGTCGGAGGGTCAGTGCCGAGGGAGAGCCGCACTGTCCGAGGGTCAGTGCTGAGGGAGCGCCGCACTGTCGGAGGGTCAGTACTGAGGGAGAGCCGCACTGTGGGAGGGTCAGTGCTGAAGGAGAGCCGCACTGTCGGAGGGTCAGTACTGAGGGAGTGCCGCACTGTCGGACGGTCAGTGCTGAGGGAGAGCCGCACTGTCGGAGGGTCAGTACTGAGGGAGTGCCACACTGTGGGAGGGTCAGTGCTGAGGGAGAGCCGCACTGTCGGAGGGTCAGTGCTGAGGGAGCGCCGCACTGTCGGAGGGTCAGTGCTGAGGGAGCGCCGCACTGTCGGAGGGTCAGTGCTGAGGGAGAGCCGCACTGTGGGAGGGTCAGTGCTGAGGGAGAGCCGCACTGTCGGAGGGTCAGTGCTGAGGGAGCTCTGCACTGTCGGAGGGTCAGTGCTGAGGGAGCGCTGCACTGTCGGAGGGTCAGTACTGAGATAGAGCCGCACTGTCCGAGGGTCAGCGCCGAGGGAGAGCCGCACTGTCCGAGGGTCAGCACCGAGGGAGAGCCGCACTGTCGGAGGGTCAGTGCTGAGGGAGAGCCGCACTGTGGGAGGATCAGTGCTGAGGGAGCGCCGCACTGTGGGAGGGTCAGTGCTGAGGGAGGGCCGCACTGTGGGAGGGTCAGTGCTGAGGGAGTGCCGCACTGTCGGAGGGTCAGTACTGAGGGAGCGCCGCACTGTGGGAGGGTCAGTGCTGAGGGAGGGCCGCACTGTGGGAGGGTCAGTGCTGAGGGAGTGCCGCACTGTCGGAGGGTCAGTACTGAGGGAGGGCCGCACTGTCGGAGGGTCAGTGCTGAGGGAGCGCCGCACTGTCGGAGGGTCAGCGCCGAGGGACCGACTTATTTCCTATTACACGACGGAAACATACAGACAGACAGACAGACAGGGTCCGCGAGGGACGGGGGGTGTTGGGGGGGGGGCGGGGGGTGGTTTAGGAGGGGAACAGCGAGAACTGAGCCTGCCTTACCGTTGGCGGAAAATTCCCGAAGGTCCTGGCCCATGCAGGGGGCCCAGAGCGTGGTCAAGATCCAGAGGGCAGTCCGGGCGCCGCGGTGCTGGGATGGAGAGAACATCTCTCCTGGCGAAGGTGGCGGGCGGTGGGTTCGGTGGGGGGTGGGTGGGTGGGGGGTCCTCCCCCTCGATGGTCCTGGGTCAACTTCCCCCACCACCCACCCCCACCCCCCTCACAACAACCACGGCAGAGGAGAAGGAAGCGGGAGGTCAAGGAGCGGTCATAGTGACCTCCGGAGGTCAGGGGTCAGGCCGGGCCGTTGGTGGGGGTTGCGGTTGGGGGTGGGGGGGGGGGGGGGTGGTGAGGGGGTGGGTGGTGGGGGAGGTCGGGGAGGATCGACAGGGGGTGGTGGGCACGTCCGAAGGGAGAGCGGCGGCCAGGAGGACGATGAGGAGGAGGGTCGTCGGTGGGTGGGGGGCCGGGTTTGGGGGGGGGTGGGGGGGTTGGTGGGCGGTGTTGGTGGGCGCTCCCACCTTCGGTGATCGAGCCTCTCGCTGGTACAAGCCGAGCGCAGAACGGCCAAGCAAGTCCTTCCTGTCCTGCGTGTCTGCTTCCCCCCCTTAGGGACCGGCGCTTCCTCTCTCACTACCCACCCTCTCCTTCCGTCTGTATCCGTCCACTGCCTCGCGCCCTAGTGATGCAGAGTAAATCTCCCTCTGCACCGTCCCCATCAAACACTCCCAGGACAGGTACAGCACGGGGTAAGATACAGAGTAAAGCTCCCTCTACACTGTCCCCATCAAACACTCCCAGGACAGGGACAGCACGGGGTTAGATACAGAGTAAAGCTCCCTCTACACCGTCCCCATCAAACACTCCCAGGACAGGTACAGCACGGGGTTAGATACAGAGTAAAGCTCCCTCTACGCTGTCCCCATCAAACACTCCCAGGACAGGTGCAGCACGGGGTTAGATACAGAGTAAATCTCCCTCTACACCGTCCCCATCAAACACTCCCAGGACAGGTACAGCACGGGGTTAGATACAGAGTAAATCTCCCTCTGCACCGTCCCCATCAAACACTCCCAGGACAGGTACAGCATGGGGTTAGATACAGAGTAAAGCTCCCTCTACACCGTCCCCATCAAACACTCCCAGGACAGGTACAGCACGGTGTTAGATACAGAGTAAATCTCCCTCTACACTGTCCCCATCAAACACTCCCAGGACAGGTACAGCACGGGGTTAGATACAGAGTAAAACGCCCACTACACTGTCCCCATCAAACACTCCCAGGACAGGTACAGCACGGGGTTAGATACAGACTAAAGCTCCCTCTACACCGTCCCCATCAAACACTCCCAGGACAGGTAGAGCACGGGGTTAGATACAGAGTAAATCTCCCTCTACACCGTCCCCATCAAACACTCCCAGGACAGGTACAGCACGGGGTTAGATACAGAGTAAATCTCCCTCTACACCGTCCCCATCAAACACTCCCAGGACAGGTACAGCACGGGGTTAGGTACAGAGTAAAGCTCCCTCTACACCGTCCCCATCAAACCTCCCAGGACAAGTACAGCACGGGGTTAGATACAGAGTAAAGCTCCCTCTACACCGTCCCCATCAAACACTCCCAGGACAGGTGCAGCACAGGGTTAGATACAGAGTAAAGCTCCCTCTACACTGTCCCCATCAAACACTCCCAGGACAGGTACAGCACGGTGTTAGATACAGAGTAAAGCTCCCTCTGCACCGTCCCCATCAAACACTCCCAGGACAGGTACAGCACGGGGTTAGATACAGAGTAAAACTCCCTCTACACCGTCCCCATCAAACACTCCCAGGACATGTACAGCACGGGGTTAGATACAGAGTAAAGCTCCCTCTGCACCATCCCCATCAAACATTCCCAGGACAGGTACAGCACGGGGTTAGATACAGAGTAAAGCT